>CALNHX010003474.1:0-149130 GCA_940337035.1 Agriotes lineatus | reverse complement strand
CAGGCGTCCTAAATGTCCCATATGTCCTTAACGTCCCAGACGTCCCAGACGCCCTAGATGTCCCATATGTCATTAACGTCGCGGACGTCCCAGATGTCCAATATGTCCCTAACGTCCCAGACGTCCCAGATGTCCCACATGTCCCATATGTCCCTAATGTCCGAGGCGTACCAGATGTCCCATATGTCCCATATGTCCCTAATGTCCCAGGCGTCCTAAATGTCCCATATGTCCTTAACGTCCCAAACGTCCCAGACGTCCTAGATGTCCAATATGTCCTTAAAGTCCCAGACGTCCCAGATGTCCCATATGTCTCATGTGTCCCTAATGACCCAGGCGTCCTAGATGTTCCATATGTCCCTAACGTCCAAGACGTCCTAAATGTCCCATATGTCCCTAACGTTTTAGAGGTCCCAGCTGTCCCGTATGTACCTAACGTCCCTGACGTCCCAGACGTCCTAGATGTCCCATATGTCCCTAACGTCCCAGACGTCCCAGATGTCCCATATGTCCCACATGTCCCTAATGTCCATAACGTCCCAGACGTCCCAGACGCCCTAGATGTCCCATATGCCCTTAACGTCCCAGACGTCCCAGACGTCTCAAATGTGCCATATGTTCCATATGTCCCTAATGTCCCAGGCGTCTCAGATGTCCCATATGTCCCATATGTCCCTAACGTCCTAGGCGTCCTAAATGTCCCATATGTCCTTAACGTCCCAGACGTCCCGGACGTCTTAAATGTCGCATATGTCTCTAACGTCCCAGACGTCTCAGCTGTCCCGTATGTCCCTAACGTCCCAGACGTCCGAGATGTCCTAGATGTCCCATATGTCTCTAACGTCACAGACGTCCTAAATGTCCTATATATTCCTAACGTCCCAGATGTCCCATATGTCCCTAAAGTCCCAGATTTCCCAGATGTCCCATATGTCCCTAACGTCCCAGACGTCCTAGATGTCCCATATGTCCTTAACGTTCCAGACGTCCCAGATGACCCATATGTCCCTAACGTAACAGACGTCCCAGATGTTCCAAAGGTCTTATATATCCCTAATGTCCCAGGCGTATTAGATGTCCCATATGTCCCATATGTCCCTAATGTGGTAGGCGTCCTAAATGTCCCATATGTCTTTAACGCCCCGGACGTCCCAGACGTCCTAAATGTCACATATATCCTTAACGTCTCAGACGTCCCAGATGTCCCATATGTCCCATATGTCCCTAACGTCCCAGACGTCCCAGATGTTCCATATGTCCCATATGTCCCTAATGTCCCAGGCGTCCTAGATATTCCATATGTCCCTAACGTCCCAGACGTCCTAAATGTCTCATATGTCCCTAACGTCCCAGACGTCCCAGATGTCCCATATGTCCTTAACGTCCCAGACGTCCCAGACGTCCAAAATGTCCCATATGTCCCTAATGTTCCAGACGTCCTAGATGTCCCATATGTCCCTAACGTCCCAGACGTCCTAGATGTACCATATGTCCCTAACGTCCCAGACGTCCTAGATGTCCCCTATGTCCCTAACGTCCCAGACGTCTCAGACGTCCTAGATGTCCTATATGTCCCTAACGTCCCAGACGTGACAGATGTCCCATATGTCCCTAACGTCTCAGACGGCCCAGATGTCCCATATGTCCTTAACGTCCCAGACGTCCCAGATGTCCCATACGTCTCATATGTCCCTAATGTCCCAGGCGTCCCAGATGTCCCATATGTCCCTAATGTCCCAGACGTTCTAAATGTCCCATATGTCCTTAACGTTTCAGACGTCCCAGACGTCCTAGGTGTCCCATATGTCCTTAACGTCCCAGACGTCCCAGATGTCCCATATGTCCCATATGTCCCTAATGTCCTAGGCGCCCTAAATGTCCCATATGTCCTTAACGTCCCAGACGTCCCAGACGTCCTAGATGTCCCATATGTCCTTAACGTCCCAGACGTTCCAGATGTCCCATATGTCTCTAACGTCCCAGACCATATGTCCCATATGTCCCATATGTCCTTAATGTCCCAGGCGTCCTAGATGTCCCATATGTCCCTAACGTCCCAGATGTCCTAGATGTCCCATATATCCTTAACGTCCCAGACGTCCCAGATATACCATATGTCCTATATCTCAATAACGTCCCAGACGTCCCAGACGTCCCATATGTCCCTAACGTCTCAGATGCTCCATATGTCCCTAACGTCCCAGACGTCCTAGATGTCCTATATGTCTCTAACGTCCCAGACGTCCCAGATCTCCCATATGTCCCTAACGTCCCAGACGTCCTAGATGTCCCTTATATCCTTAACGTCCCAGACGTCCCAGATGTCCCATATGTCCCTAAAGTCCCAGACGTCCCAGATGTCCTATATGTCCCATATGTCCCTAATGTCCCAGGCGTCCCAGATCTCCCATATGTCCCAAATGTCCCTAATGTCCCAGGCGTCCTAAATGTCCCAAATGTCCTTAACGTCCCAGACGTCGCAGACGTCCTAGATGTCCCAAATGTCCTTAACGTCCCAGACGTGACAGATGTCCCATATGTTTAATATGTTTTTAATGTCCCAGGCGTCCTAGATGTTCCACATGTCCCTAACGTCCCAGACGTCCCAGATGTCCTAGATGTCCCATATGTCCTTAACGTCCCAGACGTCCCAGATGTCCCATATGTCCCTAACGTCCCAGATGTCCCAGATGTCCTATATGTCCCTAATATCCCAGGCGTAGTAAATGTCCCATATGTCCTTAACGTCCCAGACGTCCCAGACGCCCTTGATGTCCCATATGTCTTTAACGTCCTAGACGTCCCAGACGTCCTAGATGTCCCATATGTCCTTAACGTCCCAGACGTCCCAGATGTCCCATATGTCCCTAGCATCCCAGACGTCCCAGATGTCCCATATGTCCTTAACGTCCCAGACGTCCCAGATGTTCCATATGTCCTATATGTCCCTAATGTCCCAGGCGTTACAGATGTCCCATATGTCCCATATGTCCCTAATGTCCCAGGCGTCCTAAATGTCCCAAATATCCTTAACTTCCCAGACGTCCCAGACGTCCTAGATGTCCCATATGTCCTTAACGTCCCAGACGTCCCAGATGTACCATATCTCCCTAACGTTCCAGGCGTCCCAGATGTCCCATATGTCACATATGTCCCTAATGTCCCAGGCGTCCCAGATTTCCCATATGTCCCATATGTCCTTTATGTCCGAGGCGTCCTAAATGTCCCATATGTCCTTAACGTCCCAGACGTCCCAGACGTCCTAGATGTCCCATATGTCCTTAACGTCCCAGACGTCCCAGATGTCCCATATGTCCAATGTGTCCCTAATGTCCCAGGCGTCCTAGATGTTCCATATGTCCCTAACGTCCAAACCGTCCTAAATGTGCCATATGTGCATAACGTCCCAGACGTCCCAGCTGTCCCGTATGTCCCTAACGTCCCTGACGTCCCAGACGTCCTAAATGTCCCATATGTCCCTAACGTCCCTGGCGTCCTAGATGTCCTATATGTCCTTAACGTCCAAGATGTCCCAGATGTCCTATATGTCCCACATGTCCCTTTTGTCCCAGGCGTCCCAGATGTCCCATATGTCCATAACGTCCCCAGACGTCTCAGCTGTCCCGTATGTCCCTAACGTCCCAGACGTCCGAGATGTCCTAGATGTCCCATATGTCTCTAACGTCACAGACTTCCTAGATGTCCTATATGTTCCTAACGTAACAGATGTCCAATATGTCCCTAAAGTCCCAGACATCCCAGATGTCCCATATGTCCCTAACGTCCCAGACGTCCTAGATGTCCCATATGTCCTTAACGTCCCAGACGTCCCAGATGACCCATACGTCCCTAACGTCCCAGACGTCCCAGATGTTCCAAAGGTCTTATATATCCCTAATGTCCCAGGCGTATTAAATGTCCCATATGTCCCATATGTCCCTAATGTGCCAGGCGTCTTAAATGTCCCATATGTCCTTAACGTCCCTGACGTCCCAGACTTCCTAGATGACCCATATGTCCTTAACGTCCCAGACGTCCCAGATGTCCCATATGTCCCTAACGTCCCAGACGTCCCAGATGTCCCATATGTCCCATATGTCCCTAATGTCCCACACGTCCTATATGTCCCATATGTCCCTAACGTCCCAGACGTCCCAAATGTCCCATATGTCCTTAACGTCCCAGACGTCCCGGACGTCCTAAATTTCCCATATGTCCCTAACGTCCCAGACGTCCCAGATGTCCCATATGTCCTTAACGTCCCAGACGTCCCGGACGTCCTAAATGTCCCATATGTCCCTAATGTCCCAGACGTCCTAGATGTCCCATATGTTCCTAACGTCCCAGACGTCCCAGATGTCCCACATGTCCTTAAGGTCCCAGACGTCCCGGACGTCCTAAATGTCCCATATGTCCCTAATGTCCCAGAAGTCCTAGATGTCCCATATGTCCTTAACGTCCCAGACGTCCCAGATGTCCCATATGTCCAATGTGTCCCTAATGTCCCAGGCGTCCTAGATGTTCCATATGTCCCTAACGTCCAAACCGTCCTAAATGTGCCATATGTGCATAACGTCCCAGACGTCCCAGCTGTCCCGTATGTCCCTAACGTCCCTGACGTCCCAGACGTCCTAAATGTCCCATATGTCCCTAACGTCCCTGGCGTCCTAGATGTCCTATATGTCCTTAACGTCCAAGATGTCCCAGATGTCCTATATGTCCCACATGTCCCTAATGTCCCAGGCGTCCCAGATGTCCCATATGTCCCATATGTCCCTAATATCCCAGGCGTCCTAAATGTCCCATATGTCCATAACGTCCCCAGAGGTCTCAGCTGTCCCGTATGTCCCTAACGTCCCAGACGTCCGAGATGTCCTAGATGTCCCATATGTCTCTAACGTCACAGACTTCCTAGATGTCCTATATGTTCCTAACGTCCCAGATGTCCAATATGTCCCTAAAGTCCCAGACATCCCAGATGTCCCATATGTCCCTAACGTCCCAGACGTCCTAGATGTCCCATATGTCCTTAACGTCCCAGACGTCCCAGATGACCCATACGTCCCTAACGTCCCAGACGTCCCAGATGTTCCAAAGGTCTTATATATCCCTAATGTCCCAGGCGTATTAAATGTCCCATATGTCCCATATGTCCCTAATGTGCCAGGCGTCTTAAATGTCCCATATGTCCTTAACGTCCCTGACGTCCCAGACGTCCTAGATGACCCATATGTCCTTAACGTCCCAGACGTCCCAGATGTCCCATATGTCCCTAACGTCCCAGACGTCCCAGATGTCCCATATGTCCCATATGTCCCTAATGTCCCACACGTCCTATATGTCCCATATGTCCCTAACGTCCCAGACGTCCCAAATGTCCCATATGTCCTTAACGTCCCAGACGTCCCGGACGTCCTAAATTTCCCATATGTCCCTAATGTCCCAGACGTCCCAGATGTCCCATATGTCCTTAACGTCCCAGACGTCCCGGACGTCCTAAATGTCCCATATGTCCCTAATGTCCCAGACGTCCTAGATGTCCCATATGTTCCTAACGTCCCAGACGTCCCAGATGTCCCACATGTCCTTAAGGTCCCAGACGTCCCGGACGTCCTAAATGTCCCATATGTCCCTAATGTCCCAGAAGTCCTAGATGTCCCATATGTCCCTAACGTCCCAGACGTCCTAAATGTCCCATATGTCCCTAACGTCCCAGACGTCCCAGATGTCCCATATGTCCTTAACGTTCCAGACGTCCCGGACGTCCTAAATGTCCCATATGTCCCTAATGTCCCAGACGTCCTAGATGTCGCATATGACCCTAACGTCCCAGACGTCTCAGATGTCCTAGATGTCCCATATGCCCCTAACGTCCCAGACGTCCTAGATGTCCCATATGTCCCTAACGTCCCAGACGTCTCAGACGTCCTAGATGTCCTATATGTCCCTAACGTCCCTGACGTCCCAGATGTCCCATATGTCCCTAACGTCTCAGACGTCCCAGATGTCCCATATGTCCTTAACGTCCCAGACGTCCCAGATGTTTCATATGTCTCATATGTCCCTAATGTCCCAGGCGTCCCAGTTGTCCCATATGTCCCTAATGTCCCAGAAGTTTTAAATGTCCTATATGTCCTTAACGTTTCAGACGTCCCAGACGTCCTAGATGTCCCATATGTCCTTAACGTCACAGACGTCCCAGATGTCCCATATGTATCTAACGTCCCAGACGTCCCATATGTCCCATATGTCCCATATGTCCCTAATGTCCCAGACGTCCTAGATGTCCCATACATCCTTAACGCCCCAGACGTCTCAGATATCCCATATGTCCTATATCTCCCTAACGTCCCAGACGTCCCAGATGTTCCATATGTCCCTAACGTCCCAGACGTCTTAGATGTCTAATATGTCCCTAACGTCCCAGACGTCCCAGATCTCCCATATGTCCCTAACGTCCCAGACGTCCTAGATGTCCCTGATATCTTTAACGTCCCAGACGTCCCAGATGTCCCATATGTCAATAACGTCCCAGACGTCCCAGATGTCCTATATGTCCCATATGTCCCTAATGTCCCAGGCGTCCCAGATCTCCCTAATGTCCCATATGTTCCTAATGTCTAGGGCGTCCTAAATGTCCCATATGTCCTTAACCTCCCAGACGTCCCAGACGTCCTAGATGTCCTATATGTCCTTAACGTCCCAGACGTCCCAGATATCCCATATGTCCCATATGTCCCTAATGTCCCAGGCGTCCTAAATGTCCCATATGTCCTTAACGTCCCAGGCGTCCCAGATGTCCCATATGTCCGTAACGTCCCAGACCTCCCAGATGTTCAATATGTCCCATATGTCTCTAATGTCCCAGGCGTCCTAAATGTCCCATATGTCCTTAACGTCCCAGGCGTCCCAGATGTTCCATATGTCCCTAACGTCCCAGACGTCCCAGATGTCCTAGATGTTCCATATGTCCTTAACGTCCCAGACGTCCCAGATGTCCCGTATGTCCTTAACGTCCCTGACGTCCCAGCTGTCCCGTATGACCCTAACGTACCTGACGTCCCAGACGTCCTAGATGTCCCATATGTCCCTAACGTCCCAGGCGTCCTAGATGTCCTATATGTCCCACATGTCCATAATGTCCCAGGCGTCCCAGATGTCCCATATGTCCCATATGTCCCTAATATCCCAGGCGTCCTAAATTTCCCATATGTCTATAACGTCCCAGACGTCTCAGCTGTCCCGTATGTCCCTAACGTCCCAGACGTCCGAGATGTCCTAGATGTCCCATATGTCTCTAACGTCACAGACGTCCTAGATGTCTTATATGTTTCTAACGTCCCAGATGTCCAATATGTCCCTAAAGTCCCAGACATCCCAGATGTCCCATATGTCCCTAACGTCCCAGACGTCCTAGATGTCCCATATGTCCTTAACGTCCCAGACGTCCCAGATGACCCATACGTTCCTAACGTCCCAGACGTCCCAGATGTCCCAAAGGTCTTATATATCCCTAATGTCCCAGGCGTATTAGATGTCCCATATGTCCCATATGTCCCTAATGTGCCAGGCGTCTTAAATGTCCCATATGTCCTTAACGTCCCGAACGTCCCAGACGTCCTAGATGTCCCATATGTCCTTAACGTCCCGGACGTCCCAGATGTCCCATATGTCCCTAACGTCCCAGACGTCCCAGATGTCCCATATGTCCCATATGTCCCTAATGTCCCAGACGTCTTAAATGTCCCATATGTCCTTAACGTCCCGGACGTCCCAGACGTCCCAGATGTCCCATATGTCCCTAATGTCCCAGACGTCTTAAATGTCCCATATGTCCTTAACGTCCCGCACGTCCCAGACGTCCTAGATGTCCCATATGTCCTTAACGTCCCAGACGTCCCAGATGTCCCATATGTCCTTAACGTCCCAGACGTCTCGGACGTCCTAAATTTCCCATATGTCCCTAACGTCCCAGACGTCCCAGATGTCCCATATGTCCTTAACGTCCCAGACGTCCCGGACGTCCTAAATGTCCCATATGTCCCTAATGTCCCAGACGTCCTAGATGTCCCATATGTCCCTAACGTCCCAGACGTCTCAGGTGTCCCATATGTCCTTAACGTCCCAGACGTTCCGGACGTCCTAAATTTCCCATATGTCCCTAACGTCCCAGACGTCCCAGATGTCCCATATGTCCTTAACGTCCCAGACGTCCCGGACGTCCTAAATGTCCCATATGTCCCTAATGTCCCAGACGTCCTAGATGTCCCATATGTCCCTAACGTCCCAGACGTCCCAGATGTCCCATATGTCCTTAACGTCCCAGAGGTCTCGGACGTCCTAAATTTCCCATATGTCCCTAACGTCCCAGACGTCCCAGATGTCCCATATGTCCTTAACGTCCCAGACGTCCCGGACGTCCTAAATGTCCCATATGTCCCTAATGTCCCAGACCTCCTAGATGTCCCATATGTCCCTAACGTCCCAGACGTCTCAGATGTCCCATATGTCCTTAACGTCCCAGACGTTCCGGACGTCCTAAATGTCCCATATGTCCCTAATGTCCCAGACGTCCTAGATGTCCCATATGTCCCTAACGTCCCAGACGTCCCAGATGTCCCATATGTCCTTAACGTCCCAGACGTCTCGGACGTCCTAAATTTCAGATATGTCCCTAACGTCCCAGACGTCTCAGATGTCCCATATGTCCTTAACGTCCCAGACGTCCCGGACGTCCTAAATGTCCCATATGTCCCTAATGTCCCAGACGTCCTAGATGTCCCATATGTCCCTAACGTCCCAGACGTCTCAGACGTCCTAGATGTCCCATATGTCCCTAACGTCCCAGACGTCCTAAATGTCCCATATGTCCCTAACGTCCCAGACGTCCCAGATGTCCCACATGTCCTTAACGTCCCAGACGTCCCGGACGTCCTAAATTTCCCATATGTCCCTAATGTCCCAGACGTCCTAGATGTCCCATATGTCCCTAACGTCCCAGACGTCTCAGATGTCCCATATGTCCTTAACGTCCCAGACGTTCCGGACGTCCTAAATTTTCCATATGTCCCTAACGTCCCAGACGTCCCAGATGTCCCATATGTCCTTAACGTCCCAGACGTCCCGGACGTCCTAAATGTCCCATATGTCCCTAATGTCCCAGACGTCCTAGATGTCCCATATGTCCCTAACGTCCCAGACGTCCCAGATGTCCCATATGTCCTTAACGTCCCAGACGTCCCGGACGTCCTAAATGTCCCATATGTCCCTAATGTCCCAGACGTCCTAGATGTCCCATATGTCCTTAACGTCCCAGACGTTCCGGACGTCCTAAATTTTCCATATGTCCCTAACGTCCCAGACGTCCCAGACGTCCCATATGTCCTTAACGTCCCAGACGTCCCGGACGTCCTAAATGTCCCATATGTCCCTAATGTCCCAGACGTCCTAGATGTCCCATATGTCCCTAACGTCCCAGACGTCCCAGATGTCCCATATGCCCTTAACGTCCCAGACGTCTCGGACGTCCTAAATTTCCCATATGTCCCTAACGTCCCAGACGTCCCAGATGTCCCATATGTCCTTAACGTCCCAGACGTCCCGGACGTCCTAAATGTCCCATATGTCATTAATGTCCCAGACGTCCTAGATGTCCCATATGTCCCTAACGTCCCAGACGTCTCAGATGTCCCATATTTCCTTAACGTCCCAGACGTTCCGGACGTCCTAAATGTCCCATATGTCCCTAATGTCCCAGACGTCCTAGATGTCCCATATATCCCTAACGTCCCAGACGTCTCAGACGTCCTAGATGTCCCATATGTCCCTAACGTCCCAGACGTCCTAAATGTCCCATATGTCCCTAACGTCCCAGACGTCCCAGATGTCCCATATGTCCTTAACGTCCCAGACGTCCCGGACGTCCTAAATGTCCCATATGTCCCTAATGTCCCAGACGTCCTAGATGTCCCATATGTCCCTAACGTCCCAGACGTCTCAGACGTCCTAGATGTCCCATATGCCCCTAACGTCCCAGACGTCCTAGATGTCCCATATGTCCCTAACGTCCCAGACGTCTCAGACGTCATAGATGTCCTATATGTCCCTAACGTCCCAGACGTCCCAGATGTCCCATATGTCCCTAACGTCTCAGACGTCCCAGATGTCCCATACGTCCTTAACGTCCCAGACGTCCCAGATGTCTCATATGTCTCATATGTCCCTAATGTCCCAGGCGTCCCAGATGTCCCATATGTCCCATATGTCCCTAATGTCCCAGAAGTTTTAAATGTCCCATATGTCCTTAACGTTTCAGACGTCCCAGACGTCGTAGACGTCCCATATGTCCCATATATCTCATATGTCCTTAATGTCCCAGACGTCCTAGCTGTCCCATACATCCTTAACGTCCCAGACGTCGCAGATATCCCATATGTCTTATATCTCCCTAACGTCCCAGACGTCCCAGATGTCCCATATGTCCCTAACGTCCCAGATGTTCCATATGTTCCTAACGTCGCAGACGTCTTAGATGTCTTATATGTCCCTAACGTCCCAGACGTCCCAGATTTCCCATATGTCCCTAACGTCCCAGACGTCCTAGATGTCCCTTATATCTTTAACGTCCCAGACGTCCCAGATGTCCTATATGTCAATAACGTCCCAGACGTCCCAGATGTCCTATATGTCCCATATGTCCCTAATGTCCCAGGCGTCCCAGATCTCCCTAATGTCCCATATGTTCCTAATGTCCAGGGCGTCCTAAATGTCCCATATGTCCTTAACCTCCCAGACGTCCCAGACGTCCTAGATGTCCCATATGTCCTTAACGTCCCAGACGTCCCAGATATCCCATATGTCCCATATGTCCCTAATGTCCCAGGCGTCCTAAATGTCCCATATGTCCTTAACATCCCAGGCGTCCCAGATGTCCCGTATGTCCGTAACGTCCCAGACGTCCCAGATGTTCAATATGTCCCATATGTCTCTAATGTCCCAGGCGTCCCAGATGACGCATATGTCCCAAATGATCCTAATGTCCCAGGCGTCCTAAATGTCCCATATGTCCTTAACGTTCCAGACGTCCCAGACGTCCTAGATGTCCCAAATGTCCTTAACGTCCCAGACGTCCCAGATGTCCCATAGGTCCCATATGTTTCTAATGTCCCAGGCGTCCTAAATGATCCATATGTCCCTAACGTCCCAGACGTCCCAGATGTCCTAGATGTTCCATATGTCCCTAACGTCCCAGACGTCTCAGATGTCCCATATGTCCTTAACGTCCCAGACGTTCCGGACGTCCTAAATTTTCCATATGTCCCTAACGTCCCAGACGTCCCAGATGTCCCATATGTCCTTAACGTCCCAGACGTCCCGGACGTCCTAAATGTCCCATATGTCCCTAATGTCCCAGACGTCCTAGATGTCCCATATGTCCCTAACGTCCCAGACGTCCCAGATGTCCCATATGTCCTTAACGTCCCAGACGTCCCGGACGTCCTAAATGTCCCATATGTCCCTAATGTCCCAGACGTCCTAGATGTCCCATATGTCCTTAACGTCCCAGACGTTCCGGACGTCCTAAATTTTCCATATGTCCCTAACGTCCCAGACGTCCCAGACGTCCCATATGTCCTTAACGTCCCAGACGTCCCGGACGTTCTAGATGTCCCATATGTCCCTAATGTCCCAGACGTCCTAGATGTCCCATATGTCCCTAACGTCCCAGACGTCCCAGATGTCCCATATGTCCTTAACGTCCCAGACGTCTCGGACGTCCTAAATTTCCCATATGTCCCTAACGTCCCAGACGTCCCAGATGTCCCATATGTCCTTAACGTCCCAGACGTCCCGGACGTCCTAAATGTCCCATATGTCATTAATGTCCCAGACGTCCTAGATGTCCCATATGTCCCTAACGTCCCAGACGTCTCAGATGTCCCATATTTCCTTAACGTCCCAGACGTTCCGGACGTCCTAAATGTCCCATATGTCCCTAATGTCCCAGACGTCCTAGATGTCCCATATATCCCTAACGTCCCAGACGTCTCAGACGTCCTAGATGTCCCATATGTCCCTAACGTCCCAGACGTCCTAAATGTCCCATATGTCCCTAACGTCCCAGACGTCCCAGATGTCCCATATGTCCTTAACGTCCCAGACGTCCCGGACGTCCTAAATGTCCCATATGTCCCTAATGTCCCAGACGTCCTAGATGTCCCATATGTCCCTAACGTCCCAGACGTCTCAGACGTCCTAGATGTCCCATATGCCCCTAACGTCCCAGACGTCCTAGATGTCCCATATGTCCCTAACGTCCCAGACGTCTCAGACGTCATAGATGTCCTATATGTCCCTAACGTCCCAGACGTCCCAGATGTCCCATATGTCCCTAACGTCTCAGACGTCCCAGATGTCCCATACGTCCTTAACGTCCCAGACGTCCCAGATGTCTCATATGTCTCATATGTCCCTAATGTCCCAGGCGTCCCAGATGTCCCATATGTCCCATATGTCCCTAATGTCCCAGAAGTTTTAAATGTCCCATATGTCCTTAACGTTTCAGACGTCCCAGACGTCGTAGACGTCCCATATGTCCCATATATCTCATATGTCCTTAATGTCCCAGACGTCCTAGCTGTCCCATACATCCTTAACGTCCCAGACGTCGCAGATATCCCATATGTCTTATATCTCCCTAACGTCCCAGACGTCCCAGATGTCCCATATGTCCCTAACGTCCCAGATGTTCCATATGTTCCTAACGTCGCAGACGTCTTAGATGTCTTATATGTCCCTAACGTCCCAGACGTCCCAGATTTCCCATATGTCCCTAACGTCCCAGACGTCCTAGATGTCCCTTATATCTTTAACGTCCCAGACGTCCCAGATGTCCTATATGTCAATAACGTCCCAGACGTCCCAGATGTCCTATATGTCCCATATGTCCCTAATGTCCCAGGCGTCCCAGATCTCCCTAATGTCCCATATGTTCCTAATGTCCAGGGCGTCCTAAATGTCCCATATGTCCTTAACCTCCCAGACGTCCCAGACGTCCTAGATGTCCCATATGTCCTTAACGTCCCAGACGTCCCAGATATCCCATATGTCCCATATGTCCCTAATGTCCCAGGCGTCCTAAATGTCCCATATGTCCTTAACATCCCAGGCGTCCCAGATGTCCCGTATGTCCGTAACGTCCCAGACGTCCCAGATGTTCAATATGTCCCATATGTCTCTAATGTCCCAGGCGTCCCAGATGACGCATATGTCCCAAATGATCCTAATGTCCCAGGCGTCCTAAATGTCCCATATGTCCTTAACGTTCCAGACGTCCCAGACGTCCTAGATGTCCCAAATGTCCTTAACGTCCCAGACGTCCCAGATGTCCCATAGGTCCCATATGTTTCTAATGTCCCAGGCGTCCTAGATGATCCATATGTCCCTAACGTCCCAGACGTCCCAGATGTCCTAGATGTTCCATATGTCCTTAACGTCCCAGACGTCCCAGATGTCCCATATGTCCTTAACGTCCCAGACGTCCCAGATGCCTTATATGTCCCTAATGTCCCAGGCGTCCTAAATGTCCCATATGTCCTTAACGTCCCAGACGTCCCAGACGCCCTAGATGTCCCATATGTCATTAACGTCCCGGACGTCCCAGATGTCCCATATGTCCCTAACGTCCCAGACGTCCTAGATGTCCCATATGTCCCATATGTCTCTAATGTCTGAGGCGTCCCATATGTCCCATATGTCCCATATGTCCCTAATGTCCCAGGCGTCCTAAATGTCCCATATGTCCTTAACGTCCCACACGTCCCAGACGTCCTAGATGTCCCATATGTCCTTAAAGTCCCAGACGTCCCAGATGTGTAATATGTCCCATGTGTCCCTAATGACCCAGGCGTCCTAGATGTTCCATATGTTCCTAACGTCCAAGAAGTCCAAATGTCCCATATGTCCCTAACGTCCCAGACGTCCCAGCTGTCCCGTATGTCCCTAACGTCCCTGACGTCCCAGACGTCCTAGATGTCCCATATGTCCCTAAAGTCCAAGACGTCCTAGATGTCCTATATGTCCCTAACGTCCCAGACGTCCTAGATGTCCAATATGTCCCACATGTCTCTAATGTCCCAGGCGTCCCAGATGTCGCATATGTTCCATATGTCCCTAATGTCCCAGGCGTCTCAGATGTCCCATATGTCTTATATGTCCCTAACGTCCTAGACGTTCTAAATGTCCCATATGTCCTTAACGTCCCAGACGTCCCGGACGTCCTAAATGTCGCATATGTCTCTAACGTCCCAGACGTCTCAGCTGTCCCGTATGTCCCTAACGTCCCACACGTCCAAGATGTCCTAGATGTCCCATATGTATCTAACGTTACAGACGTCCTAGATGTCCTATATGTTCCTAACGTCCCAGATGTCCCATATGTCCCTAAAGTCCCAGACGTCCCAGATGTCCCATATGTCCCTAACGTCCCAGACGTCCTAGATGTCCCATATGTCCTTAACGTCGCAGACGTCCCAGATGACCCATATGTCCCTAACGTCCCAGACGTCCCAGATGTCCCAAAGGTTTTATATATCCCTAATGTCCCAGGCGTATTAGATGTCCCATATGTCCCATATGTCCCTAATGTGCCAGGCGTCCTAAATGTCCCATATGTCTTTAACGTCCCGGACGTCCCAGACGTCCTAGATGTCCCATATGTCCTTAACGTCCCACACGTCCCAGATGTCCCATATGTCCCTAACGTCCCAGACGTCCCAGATGTAACATATGTCCCATATGACCTTAATGTCCTAGGCGTCCTAGATATTCCATATGTCCCTAACGTCCCAGACGTCCCAGATGTCTCATATGTCCTTAACGTCCCAGACGTCCTAGACGTCCTAGATGTCCTATATGTCCCTAACGTCCCAGACGTCCAAGATGTCCCATATGTCCCTAACGTCCCAGACGTCCCAGATGTCCCATATGTCCCTAACGTCCCAAACGTCTCAGACGTCCTAGATGTCCTATATGTCCCTAACGTCCCAGACGTCCCAGATGTCCCATATGTCCCTAACGTCTCAGACGTCCCAGATGTCCCATATGTCCTTAACGTCCCAGACGTCTCAGATGTGCCATATGTCTCATTTGTCCCTAATGTCCCAGGCGTCCCAGATGTACCATATGTCCCATATGTCCCTAATGTCCCAGACGTTTTAAATGTCCCATATGTCCTTAACGTTTCAGACGTCCCAGACGTCCTAGGTGTCCCATATGTCCTTAACGTCCAAGACGTCCCAGATGTCCCATATGTCCCATATGTCCCTAATGTCCCAGGCGCCCTAAATGTCCCATATGTCCTTAACGTCCCAGACGTCCCAGACGTCCTAGATGCCCCATATGTCCTTAACGTCCCAGACGTCCCAGATGTCCCATATGTCTCTAACGTCCCAGACGTCCCATATGTCGTATATGTCCCATATGTCCTTAATGTCCCAGGCGTCCCAGATGTCCCATATGTCCCTAACGTCCCAGACGTCCTAGATGTCCCATATATCCTTAACGTCCCAGACGTCCCAGATATCCCATAGGTCCTATATCTCCCTAACGTCCCAGACGTGCCAGATGTCCCATATGTCCCTAACGTCCCAGATGTTCCATATGTCCCTAACGTCCCAGACGTCCTAGATGTCCTATATGTCCCTAACGTCCCAGACGTCCCAGATCTCCCATATGTCCCTAACGTCCCAGACGTCCCAGATGTCCCTTGTATCCTTAACGTCCCAGACGCCCCAGATGTCCCATATGTCCCTAACGTCCCAGCCGTCAGAGATGTCCTATATGTCCCATATGTCCCTAATGTCCCAGGCGTCCCAGATCTCCCATATGTTCCAAATGTCCCTAATGTCCTAGGCGTCCTAAATGTCCCATATGTCCTTAACGTCCCAGACGTCCCAGACGTCCTAGATGTCCCAAATGTCCTTAACGTCCCAGACGTCCCAGATGTCCCATATGTTTCATATGTTTCTAATGTCCCAGGCGTCCTAGAAGTTCCATATGTCCCTAACGTCCCAGAAGTCCCAGGTGTCCTAGATGTCCCATATGTCTCTAACGTCCCAGACGTCTCAGCTGTCCCGTATGTCCCTAACGTCCCACACGTCCGAGATATCCTAGATGTCCCATATGTCTCTAACGTTACAGACGTCCTAGATGTCCTATATGTTCCTAACGTCCCAGATGTCCCATATGTCCCTAAAGTCCCAGACGTCCCAGATGTCCCATATGTCCCTAACGTCCCAGACGTCCTAGATGTCCCATATGTCCTTAACGTCCCAGACGTCCCAGATGACCCATATGTCCCTAACGTCCCAGACGTCCCAGATGTCCCAAAGGTCTTATATATCCCTAATGTCCCAGGCGTATTAGATGTCCCATATGTCCCATATGTCCCTAATGTGCCAGGCGTCCTAAATGTCCCATATGTCTTTAACGTCCCGGACGTCCCAGACGTCCTAGATGTCCCATATGTCCTTAACGTCCCACACGTCCCAGATGTCCCATATGTCCCTAACGTCCCAGACGTCCTAGATGTCCCATATGTCCCTAACGTCCCAAACGTCTCAAACGTCCTAGATGTCCCATATGTCTCTAACGTCCCAGACGTCCTAGATGTCCCATATGTCCCTAACGTCCCAAACGTCTCAGACGTCCTAGATGTCCTATATGTCCCTAACGTCCCAGACGTCCCAGATGTCCCATATGTCCCTAACGTCTCAGACGTCCCAGATGTCCCATATGTCTTTAACGTCCCAGACGTCCCAGATGTGCCATATGTCCCATATGTCCCTAACGTCCCAGACGTTTTAAATGTCCCATATGTCCTTAACGTTTTAGACGTCCCAGACGTCCTAGGTGTCCCATATGTCCTTAACGACCAAGACGTCCCAGATGTCCCATATGTCCCATATGTCCCTAATGTCCCAGGCGCCCTAAATGTCCCATATGTCCTTAACGTCCCAGACGTCCCAGACGTCATAGATGTCCCATATGTCCTTAACGTCCCAGACGTCCCAGATGTCCCATATGTCTCTAACGTCCCAGACGTCCCATATGTCCTATATGTCCCATATGTCCTTAATGTCTCAGGCGTCCCAGATGTCCCATATGTCCCTAACGTCCCAAACGTCCTAGATGTCCCATATATCCTTAACGTCAAAGACGTCCCAGATATCCCATAGGTCCTATATCTCCCTAACGTCCCAGACGTGCCAGATGTCCCATATGTCCCTAACGTCCCAGATGTTCCATATGTCCCTAACGTCCCAGACGTCCTAGATGTCCTATATGTCCCTAACGTCCCAGACGTCCCAGATTTCCCATATGTCCCTAACGTCCCAGACGTCCCAGATGTCCCTTGTATCCTTAACGTCCCAGACGTCCCAAATGTAGCATATGACCCTAACGTCCCAGCCGTCCCAGATGTCCTATATGTCCCATATGTCCCTAATGTCCCAGGCGTCCCAAATCTCCCATATGTTCCAAATGTCCCTAATGTCCTAGGCGTCCTAAATGTCCCATATGTCCTTAACGTCCCAGACGTCCCAGACGTCCTAGATGTCCCAAATGTCCTTAACGTCCCAGACGTCCCAGATGTCCCATATGTTTCATATGTTTCTAATGTCCCAGGCGTCCTAGAATTTCCATATGTCCCTAACGTCCCAGAAGTCCCAGGTGTCCTAGATGTCCCATATGTCCTTAACGTCCCAGACGTCCCAGATGTCCCATATGTCCCTAACGTCCCAGACGTCCCAGATGTCCCATATGTCCCTAATGTCCCAGGCGTAATAAATGTCCCATATGTCCTTAACGTCCCAGACGTCCCAGACGCCCTAGATGTCCCATATGTCCTTAACGTCCCAGACGTCCCAGACGTCCCAGACGTCCTAGATGTCCCATATTTCCTTAACGTCCCAGACGTCCCAGATATCCCATATGTTCCTAGCATCCCAGACGTCCCAGATGTCCCATATGTCCTTAACGTCCCAGACCTCCCAGATGTCCCATATGTAACTAACGTCCCAGATGTCCCAGATGTCCCATATGTCCCATATGTCCCTAATGTCCCAGGCGTCCCAAATGTCCCATATGTCCCATAGGTCCCTAATGTCCCAGGTGTCCTAAATGTCCCATATATCCTTAACGTCCCGGTCGTCCCAGACGTCCTAGATGTCCCATATTTCCTTAACGTCCCAGACGTCCCAGATGTACCATACGTCCCTAACGTCCCAGACGTCCCAGATGTCCCATATGTCCCATATGTCCCTAATGTCCCAGGCGTCCCAGATTTCCCACATGTCCCTAATGTCCCAGGCGTCCTAAACGTCCCATATGTCCCTACCGTCCCAGACGTCCCAGACGTCTTAGATGTCCCATATGTCCTTAACGTCCCAGACGTCCCAGATGTTCCATATGTCCCATGTGTCCCTAATGTCCCAGGCGTCCTAGATGTTCCATATGTCCTTAACGTCCAAACCGTCCTAAATGTGCCATATGTGCCTAACGTCCCAGACGTCCCAGCTGTCCCGTATGTCCCTAACGTCCCTGACGTCCTAGATGTCCCATATGTCCCTAACGTCCCAGGCGCCCTAGATGTCCTATTTGTCCCTAACGTCCCAGACGTCCCAGATGTACCATATGTCCCACATGTCCCTAATGTCCCAGGCGTCCCAGATGTCCCATATGTCCCATATGTCCCTAATATCCCAGGCGTCCTAAATGTCCCATATGTCCATAACGTCCCAGACGTCCCAGACGCCCTTAATGTCCCATATGCCCTTAACGTCCCAGACGTCCCAGACGTCCCAAATGTCCCATATGTTCCATATGTCCCTAATTTTCCAGGCGTCCCAGATGTCCCATATGTCCCTAACGTCCCAGGCGTCCTAAATGTCAAATATGTCCTCAACGTTCCTGACGTCCCGGACGCCTAAATGTCCCAAATGTCCCAGATGTCCCATATGTCCCTAACGTTCCAGACGTCCTAGATGTCCCATATGTCCCTAACGTCCCACACGTCCCAGATGTCCCATATGTCCCTAACGTCCCAGACGTCATAGATGTCCCATATGTCCTTAACGTCCCACACGTCCCAGATGTCCCATATGTCCCTAACGTCAAAGACGTCCTAGATGTCCCATATGTCCCTAACGTCCCAGACGTCTCAAACGTCCTAGATGTCCCATATGTCTCTAACCTCCCAGACGTCCTAGATGTCCCATATGTCCCTAACGTCCCAAACGTCTCAGACGTCCTAGATGTCCTATATGTCCCTAACGTCCCAGACGTCCCAGATGTCCCATATGTCCCTAACGTCTCAGACGTCCCAGATGACCCATATGTCTTTAACGTCCCAGACGTACCAGATGTGCCATATGTCTCATATGTCCCTAATGTCCCAGGCGTCCCAGATGTCCCATATGTCCCATATGTCCCTAATGTCCCAGACGTTTTAAATGTCCCATATGTCCTTAACGTTTCAGATGTCCCAGACGTCCTAGGTGTCCCATATGTCCTTAACGTCCAAGACGTCCCAGATGTCCCATATGTCCCATATGTCCCTAATGTCCCAGGCGCCCTAAATGTCCCATATGTCCTTAACGTCCCAGACGTCCCAGACGTCATAGATGTCCCATATGTCCTTAACGTCCCAGACGTCCCAGAAGTCCCATATGTCCTATATGTCCCATATGTCCTTAATGTCCCAGGCGTCCCAGATGTCCCATATGTCCCTAACGTCCCAGACGTCCTAGATGTCTTATATATCCTTAACGTCCCAGACGTCCCAGATATCCCATAGGTCCTATATCTCCCTAACGTCCCAGACGTGCCAGATGTCCCATATGTCCCTAACGTCCCAGATGTTCCATATGTCCCTAACGTCCCAGACGTCCTAGATGTCCTATATGTCCCTAACGTCCCAGACGTCCCAGATTTCCCATATGTCCCTAACGTCCCAGACGTCCCAGATGTCCCTTGTATCCTTAACGTCCCAGACGTCCCAAATGTCCCATATGTCCCTAACGTCCCAGCCGTCCCAGATGTCCTATATGTCCCATATGTCCCTAATGTCCCAGGCGTCCCAAATCTTCCATTTGTTCCAAATGTCCCTAATGTCCTAGGCGTCCTAAATGTCCCATATGTCCTTAACGTCCCAGACGTCCCAGACGTCCTAGATGTCCCAAATGTCCTTAACGTCCCAGACGTCCCAGATGTCCCATATGTTTCATATGTTTCTAATGTCCCAGGCGTCCTAGAATTTCCATATGTCCCTAACGTCCCAGAAGTCCCAGGTGTCCTAGATGTCCCATATGTCCTTAACGTCCCAGACGTCCCAGACGTCCTAGATGTCCCAAATGTCCTTAACGTCCCAGACGTCCCAGATGTCCCATATGTTTCATATGTTTCTAATGTCCCAGGCGTCCTAGAAGTTCCATATGTCCCTAACGTCCCAGAAGTCCCAGGTGTCCTAGATGTCCCATATGTCTCTAACGTCCCAGACGTCTCAGCTGTCCCGTATGTCCCTAACGTCCCACACGTCCGAGATATCCTAGATGTCCCATATGTCTCTAACGTTACAGACGTCCTAGATGTCCTATATGTTCCTAACGTCCCAGATGTCCCATATGTCCCTAAAGTCCCAGACGTCCCAGATGTCCCATATGTCCCTAACGTCCCAGACGTCCTAGATGTCCCATATGTCCTTAACGTCCCAGACGTCCCAGATGACCCATATGTCCCTAACGTCCCAGACGTCCCAGATGTCCCAAAGGTCTTATATATCCCTAATGTCCCAGGCGTATTAGATGTCCCATATGTCCCATATGTCCCTAATGTGCCAGGCGTCCTAAATGTCCCATATGTCTTTAACGTCCCGGACGTCCCAGACGTCCTAGATGTCCCATATGTCCTTAACGTCCCACACGTCCCAGATGTCCCATATGTCCCTAACGTCCCAGACGTCCTAGATGTCCCATATGTCCCTAACGTCCCAAACGTCTCAAACGTCCTAGATGTCCCATATGTCTCTAACGTCCCAGACGTCCTAGATGTCCCATATGTCCCTAACGTCCCAAACGTCTCAGACGTCCTAGATGTCCTATATGTCCCTAACGTCCCAGACGTCCCAGATGTCCCATATGTCCCTAACGTCTCAGACGTCCCAGATGTCCCATATGTCTTTAACGTCCCAGACGTCCCAGATGTGCCATATGTCCCATATGTCCCTAACGTCCCAGACGTTTTAAATGTCCCATATGTCCTTAACGTTTTAGACGTCCCAGACGTCCTAGGTGTCCCATATGTCCTTAACGACCAAGACGTCCCAGATGTCCCATATGTCCCATATGTCCCTAATGTCCCAGGCGCCCTAAATGTCCCATATGTCCTTAACGTCCCAGACGTCCCAGACGTCATAGATGTCCCATATGTCCTTAACGTCCCAGACGTCCCAGATGTCCCATATGTCTCTAACGTCCCAGACGTCCCATATGTCCTATATGTCCCATATGTCCTTAATGTCTCAGGCGTCCCAGATGTCCCATATGTCCCTAACGTCCCAAACGTCCTAGATGTCCCATATATCCTTAACGTCAAAGACGTCCCAGATATCCCATAGGTCCTATATCTCCCTAACGTCCCAGACGTGCCAGATGTCCCATATGTCCCTAACGTCCCAGATGTTCCATATGTCCCTAACGTCCCAGACGTCCTAGATGTCCTATATGTCCCTAACGTCCCAGACGTCCCAGATTTCCCATATGTCCCTAACGTCCCAGACGTCCCAGATGTCCCTTGTATCCTTAACGTCCCAGACGTCCCAAATGTAGCATATGACCCTAACGTCCCAGCCGTCCCAGATGTCCTATATGTCCCATATGTCCCTAATGTCCCAGGCGTCCCAAATCTCCCATATGTTCCAAATGTCCCTAATGTCCTAGGCGTCCTAAATGTCCCATATGTCCTTAACGTCCCAGACGTCCCAGACGTCCTAGATGTCCCAAATGTCCTTAACGTCCCAGACGTCCCAGATGTCCCATATGTTTCATATGTTTCTAATGTCCCAGGCGTCCTAGAATTTCCATATGTCCCTAACGTCCCAGAAGTCCCAGGTGTCCTAGATGTCCCATATGTCCTTAACGTCCCAGACGTCCCAGATGTCCCATATGTCCCTAACGTCCCAGACGTCCCAGATGTCCCATATGTCCCTAATGTCCCAGGCGTAATAAGTGTCCCATATGTCCTTAACGTCCCAGACGTCCCAGACGCCCTAGATGTCCCATATGTCCTTAACGTCCCAGACGTCCCAGACGTCCCAGACGTCCTAGATGTCCCATATTTCCTTAACGTCCCAGACGTCCCAGATATCCCATATGTTCCTAGCATCCCAGACGTCCCAGATGTCCCATATGTCCTTAACGTCCCAGACCTCCCAGATGTCCCATATGTAACTAACGTCCCAGATGTCCCAGATGTCCCATATGTCCCATATGTCCCTAATGTCCCAGGCGTCCCAAATGTCCCATATGTCCCATAGGTCCCTAATGTCCCAGGTGTCCTAAATGTCCCATATATCCTTAACGTCCCGGTCGTCCCAGACGTCCTAGATGTCCCATATTTCCTTAACGTCCCAGACGTCCCAGATGTACCATACGTCCCTAACGTCCCAGACGTCCCAGATGTCCCATATGTCCCATATGTCCCTAATGTCCCAGGCGTCCCAGATTTCCCACATGTCCCTAATGTCCCAGGCGTCCTAAACGTCCCATATGTCCCTACCGTCCCAGACGTCCCAGACGTCTTAGATGTCCCATATGTCCTTAACGTCCCAGACGTCCCAGATGTTCCATATGTCCCATGTGTCCCTAATGTCCCAGGCGTCCTAGATGTTCCATATGTCCTTAACGTCCAAACCGTCCTAAATGTGCCATATGTGCCTAACGTCCCAGACGTCCCAGCTGTCCCGTATGTCCCTAACGTCCCTGACGTCCTAGATGTCCCATATGTCCCTAACGTCCCAGGCGCCCTAGATGTCCTATTTGTCCCTAACGTCCCAGACGTCCCAGATGTACCATATGTCCCACATGTCCCTAATGTCCCAGGCGTCCCAGATGTCCCATATATCCCATATGTCCCTAATATTCCAGGCGTCCTAAATGTCCCATATGTCCATAACGTCCCAGACGTCCCAGACGCCCTTAATGTCCCATATGCCCTTAACGTCCCAGACGTCCCAGACGTCCCAAATGTCCCATATGTTCCATATGTCCCTAATTTTCCAGGCGTCCCAGATGTCCCATATGTCCCTAACGTCCCAGGCGTCCTAAATGTCAAATATGTCGTCAACGTTCCTGACGTCCCGGACGCCTAAATGTCCCATATGTCCCAGATGTCCCATATGTCCCTAACGTTCCAGACGTCCTAGATGTCCCATATGTCCCTAACGTCCCACACGTCCCAGATGTCCCATATGTCCCTAACGTCCCAGACGTCTTAGATGTCCCATATGTCCTTAACGTCCCACACGTCCCAGATGTCCCATATGTCCCTAACGTCCCAGACGTCCTAGATGTCCCATATGTCCCTAACGTCCCAGACGTCTCAAACGTCCTAGATGTCCCATATGTCTCTAACCTCCCAGACGTCCTAGATGTCCCATATGTCCCTAACGTCCCAAACGTCTCAGACGTCCTAGATGTCCTATATGTCCCTAACGTCCCAGACGTCCCAGATGTCCCATATGTCCCTAACGTCTCAGACGTCCCAGATGACCCATATGTCTTTAACGTCCCAGACGTACCAGATGTGCCATATGTCTCATATGTCCCTAATGTCCCAGGCGTCCCAGATGTCCCATATGTCCCATATGTCCCTAATGTCCCAGACGTTTTAAATGTCCCATATGTCCTTAACGTTTCAGATGTCCCAGACGTCCTAGGTGTCCCATATGTCCTTAACGTCCAAGACGTCCCAGATGTCCCATATGTCCCATATGTCCCTAATGTCCCAGGCGCCCTAAATGTCCCATATGTCCTTAACGTCCCAGACGTCCCAGACGTCATAGATGTCCCATATGTCCTTAACGTCCCAGACGTCCCAGAAGTCCCATATGTCCTATATGTCCCATATGTCCTTAATGTCCCAGGCGTCCCAGATGTCCCATATGTCCCTAACGTCCCAGACGTCCTAGATGTCTTATATATCCTTAACGTCCCAGACGTCCCAGATATCCCATAGGTCCTATATCTCCCTAACGTCCCAGACGTGCCAGATGTCCCATATGTCCCTAACGTCCCAGATGTTCCATATGTCCCTAACGTCCCAGACGTCCTAGATGTCCTATATGTCCCTAACGTCCCAGACGTCCCAGATTTCCCATATGTCCCTAACGTCCCAGACGTCCCAGATGTCCCTTGTATCCTTAACGTCCCAGACGTCCCAAATGTCCCATATGTCCCTAACGTCCCAGCCGTCCCAGATGTCCTATATGTCCCATATGTCCCTAATGTCCCAGGCGTCCCAAATCTTCCATTTGTTACAAATGTCCCTAATGTCCTAGGCGTCCTAAATGTCCCATATGTCCTTAACGTCCCAGACGTCCCAGACGTCCTAGATGTCCCAAATGTCCTTAACGTCCCAGACGTCCCAGATGTCCCATATGTTTCATATGTTTCTAATGTCCCAGGCGTCCTAGAATTTCCATATGTCCCTAACGTCCCAGAAGTCCCAGGTGTCCTAGATGTCCCATATGTCCTTAACGTCCCAGACGTCCCAGATGTCCCATATGTCCCTAACGTCCCAGACGTCCCAGATGTCCCATATGTCCCTAATGTCCCAGGCGTCTTAAATGTCAAATATGTTCTCAACGTTCCAGACGTCCCGGACGTCCTAAATGTCGCATATGTCTCTAACGTCTCAGACGTCTCAGCTGTCCCGTGTGTCCCTAACGTCCCAGACGTCCGAGATGTCCTAGATGTCCCATATGTCCCTATCGTCACAGACGTCCTAGATGTCCTATATGTTCCTAACGTCCCAGACGTTTCAGATGTCCCATTTGTCACTAAAGTCCCAGACGTCCCAGATGTCCCATATGTCCCTAAAGTCCCAGACGTCCCAGATGTTCCAAATGTCTTATATATCTCTAATGTCCCAGGCGTATTAGATGTCCCATATGTCCCATATGTCCCATATGTTTCTAATGTGCCAGGCGTCCTAAATGTCCCATATGTCCTTAACGTCCCGGACGTCCCAGACGTCCTAGATGTCCCATATGTCCTTAACGTCCCAGACGTCCCAGATGTCCCATATGTCCCATATGTCCCTAATGTCCCAGGCGTCCTAGATATTCCAAATGTCCCTAACGTACCAGACGTTTTAAATGTCCCATATGTCCCTAACGTCCCAGACGTCTCAGATGTTCCATATGTCCTTAACGCCCCAGGCGTCCTAGATGTTCCATATGTCCTTAACGTCCCAGACGTCCCGGATGTCCAATATGTCCTTAACGTCCCAGACGTCCCAGACGACCTAGATGTCCCATATGTCCTTAACGTGACAGACGTCCCAGATGTCCCATATGTCCAATATGTCCTTAACGTCCCAGACGTCCCAGACGACCTAGATGTCCCATATGTCCTTAACGTGACAGACGTCCCAGATGTCCCATATGTCCTTAACGTCCCAGACGTCTCAGATTTCCCATATGTTCCTAACGCCCCAAACGACCCATAGATGTCCCATATGTCCCTAACGTCCCAGACGTCCTTGATGTCCTATATGTTCCTAACGTCCCAGACGTCCCAGAAGTCCCATATGTCCCTAACGTCCCAGACGTCCCAGATGTCCCATATGTCCCTAACGTCCCAGACGTTCTAGATGTCCCATATGTCCTTAACGTCCAGGCCTTCCCAGATGTGCCATATGTCCTTAACGTCCTAGACGTCCCAGATGTCCCATATGTCCCTAACGGACCAGACGTCCCAGATATCCCATATGTGCCATATGTTCCTAATGTCCCAGGCGTCTTAAATGTCCCATATGTTCCATATGTCCCTAACGTCCCAGACGTTCTAGATGTCCCATATGTCCTTTACGTCCCAGACGTCTCAGATGTGCCATATGTCCTTAACGTCCTAGACGTCCTAGATGTCCCATATGTCCCTAACGTCCCAGACGTCCTAGATGTCCCATATGTCCTTAACGTCCTAGACGTCCCAGATGTCCCATATGTCCCTAACGGCCCAGACGTCCCAGATATCCCATATGTCCCATATGTTCCTAATGTCCCAGGCGTCTTAAATGTCCCATATGTTCCATATGTCCCTAACGTCCCAGACGTCCTAGATGTCCCATATGTTCTTAACGTCCCAGACGTCACAGATGTCCCATATGTCCCAAATGTCCTTAACGTCCCAGACGTCCCAGATGTCCCATATGTTTCATATGTTTCTAATGTCCCAGGCGTCCTAGAATTTCCATATGTCCCTAACGTCCCAGAAGTCCCAGGTGTCCTAGATGTCCCATATGTCCTTAACGTCCCAGACGTCCCAGATGTCCCATATGTCCCTAACGTCCCAGACGTCCCAGATGTCCCATATGACCCTAATGTCCCAGGCGTAATAAATGTCCCATATGTCCTTAACGTCCCAGACGTCCCAGACGCCCTAGATGTCCCATATGTCCTTAACGTCCCAGACGTCCCAGACGTCCCAGACGTCCTAGATGTCCCATATTTCCTTAACGTCTCAGACGTCCCAGATATCCCATATGTCCCTAGCATCCCAGACGTCCCAGATGTCCCATATGTCCTTAACGTCCCAGACCTCCCAGATGTCCCATATGTAGCTAACGTCCCAGATGTCCCAGATGTCCCATATGTCCCATATGTCCCTAATGTCCCAGGCGTCCCAAATGTCCCATATGTCCCATAGGTCCCTAATGTCCCAGGTGTCCTAAATGTCCCATATGTCCTTAACGTCCCGGTCGTCCCAGACGTCCTAAATGTCCCATATTTCCTTAACGTCCCAGACGTCCCAGATGTACCATACGTCCCTAACGTCCCAGACGTCCCAGATGTCCCATATGTCCCATATGTCCCTAATGTCCCAGGCGTCCCAGATTTCCCACATGTCCCTATTGTCCAAGGCGTCCTAAATGTCCCATATGACCTTACCGTCCCAGACGTCCCAGTCGTCTTAGATGTCCCATATGTCCTTAACGTCCCAGACGTCCCAGATGTCCCATATGTCCCATGTGTCCCTAATGTCCCAGGCGTCCTAGATGTTCCATATGTCCCTAACGTCCAAACCGTCCTAAATGTGCCATATGTGCCTAACGTCCCAAACGTCCCAGCTGTCCCGTATGTCCCTAACGTCCCTGACGTCCCAGACGTCCTAGATGTCCCATATGTCCCTAACGTCCCAGGCGCCCTAGATGTCCTATTTGTCCCTAACGTCCCAGACGTCCCAGATGTACCATATGTCCCACATGTCCCTAATGTCCCAGGCGTCCCAGATGTCCCATATGTCCCATATGTCCCTAATATCCCAGGCGTCCTAAATGTCCCATATGTCCATAACGCCCCAGACGTCCCAGACGCCCTAAATGTCCCATATGCCCTTAACGTCCCAGACGTCCCAGACGTCCCAAATGTCCCATATGTTCCATATGTCCCTAATTTTCCAGGCGTCCCAGATGTCCCATATGTCCCTAACGTCCCAGGCGTCCTAAATGTCAAATATGTCCTCAACGTTCCAGACGTCCCGGACGTCCTAAATGTCGCATATGTCTCTAACGTCTCAGACGTCTCAGCTGTCCCGTGTGTCCCTAACGTCCCAGACGTCCGAGATGTCCTAGATGTCCCATATGTCCCTATCGTCACAGACGTCTTAGATGTCCTATATGTTCCTAACGTCCCAGACGTTTCAGATGTCCCATTTGTCACTAAAGTCCCAGACGTCCCAGATGTCCCATATGTCCGTAACGTCCCAGACGTCCTAGATGTCCCATATGTCCCTATCGTCACAGACATCCTAGATGTCAAATATCTTCCTAACGTCCCAGACGTCCCAGATGTTCCAAATGTCTTATATATCCCTAATGTCCCAGGCGTATTAGATGTCCCATATGTCCCATATGTCCCATATGTTTCTAATGTGCCAGGCGTCCTAAATGTCCCATATGTCCTTAACGTCCCGGACGTCCCAGACGTCCTAGATGTCCCATATGTCCTTAACGTCCCAGACGTCCCAGATGTCCCCTATGTCCCTAACGTCCCAGACGTCCCAGATGTCCCATATGTCCCATATGTCCCTAATGTCCCAGGCGTCCTAGATATTCCAAATGTCCCTAACGTACCAGACGTCCTAAATGTCCCATATGTCCCTAACGTCCCAGACGTCTCAGATGTACCATACGTCCTTAACGCCCCAGGCGTCCTAGATGTTCCATATGTCCTTAACGTCCCAGACGTCCCGGATGTCCAATATGTCCTTAACGTCCCAGACGTCCCAGACGACCTAGATGTCCCATATGTCCTTAACGTGCCAGACGTCCCAGATGTCCCATATGGCCTTAACGTCCCAGACGTCCCAGACGTCCTAGATGTCCCATATGTCCTTAAGGTCCCAGACGTCCCAGATGTCCCATATGTCCCATGTGTCCCTAATGTCCCAGGCGTCCTAGATGTTCCATATGTCCCTAACGTCCAAACCGTCCTAAATGTGCCATATGTGCCTAACGTCCCAGACGTCCCAGCTGTCCCGTATGTCCCTAACGTCCCTGACGTCCCAGACGTCCTAGATGTCCCATATGTCCCTAACGTCCCAGGCGCCCTAGATGTCGTATTGGTCCCTAACGTCCCAGACGTCCCAGATGTACCATATGTCCCACATGTCCCTAATGTCCCAGGCGTCCCAGATGTCCCATATGTCCCATATGTCCCTAATATCCCAGACGTCCTAAATGTCCCATATGTCCCTAACGTTTCAGACGTCCCAGCTGTCCCGTATGTCCCTAACGTCCCAGACGTGCAAGACGTCCTAGATGTCCTATATGTCCCTAACGTCCCAGACGTCCTAGATGTCGTATATGTCCCTAGCTTCCCAGGCGTCCCAGATGTCCCATACGTCCCACATGTCCCAGGCGTCCTATATGTCCCATATGTCCTTAACGTCCAAGACGTCCCAAACGTCCTAGATGTCCCATATGTCCTTAACGTCCCAGACGTCCTAGATGTCCCATATGTCCTTAACGTCCCATACGTCCCAGATGTCCCATATGTCCCATATGTCCCTAATGTCCCAGGCGTCCTAAATGTCCCATATGTCCTTAACGCTCCAGACGTCCCAAACGTCCTAGATGTCCCATATGTCCTTAACGTCCCAGACGTTCCGGATGTCCCATATGCCCCTAACGTGCCAGACGTCCCAGATGTCCCATATGTCCCTAATGTCCTAGGCCTCCCAGATGTCCCATATGTCCCTAATGTCCCAGGCGTCCTAAATGCCCCATATGTCCTTAACGTCCTAGACGTCCCAGACGTCTTAGATGTCCCATATGTCCTTAACGTCCCAGACGTCCCAGATTTCCCATATGTCCCTAACATTCCAGACGTCCCAGATGTCCCATATGTCCCATATGTCTCTAATGTCCCAGGCGTCCTAGATGTTTCATACGTCCCTAACGTCCCAGACGTCCCAAATGTAAAATATGTCCCTAACGTCTCAGACATCCCAGCTGTCCCGTATGTCTCTAACGTTCTAGACGTCCCAGATGTCCCATATGTCCCATATGTCCCTAATGTCCCAAGCGTCCTAGATGTTCCATATGTCCCTAATATCCCAGGCGTCCTAAATGTCCCATATGTCCTTAACGTCGCAGACGTTCCAGACGTCCTAGTTGTCCCATATGTCTTTAACGTCCCAGACGTCCCAGCTGTCCCATATGTCCCTAACGTCTCAGACGTCCCAGCTGTCCCGTATGTCCCTAACGTTTCAGACGTCCCAGATGTCGCATATGTCCCATATGTCCCTAATGTCCCAGACGTCCTAGATGTCCCATGTCCTTAACGTCCCAAACGTCCCAGATGTCCCATATGTCCCTAACGTTCTAGACGACCCAGATGTCCCATATGTACCTAATGTCCCAGGCGTCCTAGATGTCCCATATGTCCCTAATGTCAGAGGCGTCCTAAATGTCCCATACGTCCTTAACGTCCCAGACGTCCCAGACGTCCTAGATGTCCCATATGTCCTTAACGTGCCAAACGTCCCAGATGTCCCATATTTCCTTAACGTCCCAGAGGTCCCAGATGTCCTAGATGTCGCATATGTCCTTAACGGCCCAGACGTCCCAGATGTCCCATATGTCAGTAACGTCCCAAACGACCCAGACGTCCTAAATGTCCCATATGTCCCTAACAACCCAGACGTCGTTGATGTCCTATATGTCCCTAACGTAACAGTCGTCCCAGATGTCCCATAGGTCCCTAACGTCCAGACGTTCTAGATGTCCCATACGTCCTTAACGTCCCAGACGTCCCAGATGTCCCATATGTCCTTAACATCCCAGACGTCCTAGATGTCCCATATGTCCCTATCGTCCCAAACGTACTTGATGTCCTATATGTCCTAAACGTCCCAGACGTCCCAGATGTCCCATATGTCCCTAACGTCCCAGACGTCCCAGATGTCCCATATGTTCCACATGTCCCTAATGTCCCAGGGTCCCAGATGTCCCATATGTCCCATATGTCCCTAAAGTCTCAGGCGTCCTAAATGTCTCATATGTCGTTAACGTCCCAGACGTCCCAGACGTCCTAGACGCCCCATATGACCCTAACGTCCCAGACGTCCTAGATATCCCATATGTACCATATGTCCCTATTGTCCCAGGCGTCCTAAATGTCCTATATGTCTTTAACGTCCCTGACGTCCCAGACGCCTAGATGTCCCATATGTATTTAACGTCCCAGACGTCCCACATGTCCCATATGTTCCTAACGTCCCAGATGTCCCAGATGTCCCACATGTCCCATATGTCCCTAATGTCCCAGGCGTCCTAGATGTTCCATATGTCCCTAACGTCCCAGACGTCCTAAATGTCCCATATGTCCCTAACGTCCCAGACGTCCTAGATGTCCTATATGACCCTAACGTCCAAGACGTCCCAGATTTCTCATATGTCCCTAACGTCCCAGACGTCCCAGACGTCCTAGATGTCCTATATGTCCCTAACGTCCCAGACGTCCCAGATTTCTCATATGTCCCTAACGTCTCAGACGTCCCAGACGTCCCGGATTTCTCATATGTCCCTAACGTCCCAGACGTCCCAGATGTCCCACATGTCCTATATGTCCCTAATGTCCCAGGCGTCCCATGTGTCCCATATGTCCCATATGGCCCTAATGTCCCAGGCGTAATAAATGTCCCACATGTCCTTGACGTCTCACACGTCCCAGATGTCCCATATGTCCCATATGTCCTTAATGTCCAGGCGTCTTTAATGTCCCATATGTCCTTAACGTCCCAGACGTCCCAGACGTCCTAGATGTCCCATATTTCCTTAGCGTCCCAGACGTCCCAGATGTCCCATATGTCCCTATCGTCCCAGACGTCCCAGATGTCCCACATGTCCTATATGTCCCTAATGTCCCAAGCGTCCTAAATGTCCCATATGTCCTTAACGTCCCAGACGTCCCAGACGTCGTAGATGTCCCATATGTCCTTAACGTCCCAGACGTCCCAGATGTCCCATATGACCCTAACGTCCCAGACGGCCCAGATGTCCCATATGTCCCATATGTCCCTAATGTCCCATATGTTTCTAATGTCCCAGGCGTCCTAGATGTTCCATATGTCCCTAACGTCCCCGACGTCCTAACTGTCCCATATGTCAATAACGTCCCAGACGTCCCTGCTGTCCCGTATGTCCCTAACGTCCCAGACGTCCCAGACGTCCCAGATGCCCCATATGTCCCTAACGTCCCAGACGTCCTAAATGTCCTATATGTCCCTAACATCCCAGCCGTCCCAGACGTCCCATATGTCCCATGTGTCCCATACGTCCCTAATGTCCCAGGCGTCCCAGATGTCCCATATGTCCGATATATCCCTAATGTTCCAGGCGTCCTAAATGTCCCATATGTCCTTAACGTCCCAGACGTCCCAGACGTCCCATATATCCCTAACGTCCCAGACGTCCCAGATGTCTCATATGTCCCTAATGTCCCAGGCGTCTCACATGTCCCATATGTACCATATGTCTTTAATGTCCCAGGCGTCTTAAATGTCCCATATGTCCTTAACGTCCCAGACTTTCCAGATGTCCCATATGTCCCTAACGTTCCAGGCGTCCTAAATGTCCCATATGTCCTTAACGTCCCAGACTTTCCAGATGTCCCATATGTCCCTAACGTTCCAGGCGTCCTAAATGTCCCATATGTCCTTAACGTCCCAGACGTCCCAGATGTCCCGTATGTCCCTAACGTCCCAGACGTCCCAGATGTCCCAAATGTCTTATATATCCCTAATGTCCCAGGCGTATTAGATGTCCCATATGTCTCATATGTTTCTAATATGCCAGGCGTCCTAAATGTCCCATATGTCTTTAACGTCCCAGACGTCCCATATGTCCCCTATGTCCCTAACGTCCCAGATGTCCCATATGTCCCATATGTCCCTAACGTTCCAGGCGTCCTAAATGTCCCATATGTCCCTAACGTCCCAGACGTCTCAGATGATCCATATGTCCTTAACGCCCCAGACGTCCTAGATGTTCCATATGTCCTTAACGTCCCAGACGACCTAGATGCCCCATATGTCCTTAACGTGCCAGACGTCCCAGATGTCCCATATGTCCTTAACGTCCCAGACGTCCCAGACGTCCTAGATGTCCCATATGTCCTTCACGGCCCAGACGTCCCAGATGTCCCATATGTCCCTAACGTCCCAAACGACCCAGACGTCCTAGATGTCCCATATGTCCCTAACGTCCCAGACGTCCTTGATGTCCTATATGTTCCTAACGTCCCAGACGTCCCAGATGTCCCATATGTCCCTAACGTCCCAGACGTCCCAGATGTCCCATATGTCCCTAACGTCCCAGACGTCCCAGATGTCCCATATGTTTCTAACGTCCCAGACGTTCTAGATGTCCCATATGTCCTTAACGTCCCAGACGTCCCAGATGTGCCGTATGTCCTTAACGTCCCAGACGTCCTAGATGTCCCATATGTCCCTAACGTCCCAGACGTCCCAGATGTCCCATATGTCCCTAACGTCCCAGACGTCCCAGATGTTTCATATGTCCCTAACGTCCCAGACGTCCTAGATGTCCCTTATGTCCATAACGTCCTAGACGTCCCAGATGCCCCATATGTCCCTAACATCCCAGACGTCCCAGATATCCCATATATCCCATATGTTCCTAATGTCTCAGGCGTCCTAAATGTCCCATATGTCCTTAACGTCCCAGACGTCTCAGATGTGCCATATGTCCTTAACGTCCTAGACGTCCCAGATGTCCCATATGTCCCTAACGGCCCAGACGTCCCAGATATCCCATATGTCCCATATGTTCCTAATGTCCCAGGCGTCTTAAATGTCCCATATGTTCCATATGTCCCTAACGTCCCAGACGTTCTAGATGTCCCATATGTCCTTAACGTCCCAGACGTCTCAGATGTGCCATACGTCCTTAACGTCCTAGACGTCCTAGATGTCCCATATGTCCCTAACGTCCCACACGTCCTAGATGTCCCATATGTCCTTAACGTCCTAGACGTCCCAGATGTCCCATATGTCCCTAACGGCCCAGACGTCCCAGATATCCCATATGTCCCATATGTTCCTAATGTCCCAGGCGTCTTAAATGTCCCATATGTTCCATATGTCCCTAACGTCCCAGACGTCCTAGATGTCCCATATGTTCTTAACGTCCCAGACGTCCCAGATGTCCCATATGCCCCATATGTCCTTAACGTCCCAGACGTCCTAGATGTCCCATATGTCCCTAACGTCCCAGACGTCCCAGATGTCCCATATGTCCCTAATGTCCTAGGCCTCCCAGATGTCCCATATGTCCCTAATGTCCCAGGCGTCCTAAATGCCCCATATGTCCTTAACGTCCTAGACGTCCCAGACGTCTTAGATGTCCCATATGTCCTTAACGTCCCAGACGTCCCAGATTTCCCATATATCCCTAACATTCCAGACGTCCCAGATGTCCCATATGTCCCATATGTCTCTAATGTCCCAGGCGTCCTAGATGTTTCATACGTCCCTAACGTCCCAGACGTCCCAAATGTAACATATGTCCCTAACGTCTCAGACATCCCAGCTGTCCCGTATGTCTCTAACGTTCTAGACGTCCCAGATGTCCCATATGTCCCATATGTCCCTAATGTCCCAAGCGTCCTAAATGTCCCATATGTCCCTAATATCCCAGGCGTCCTAAATGTCCCATATGTCCTTAACGTCGCAGACGTTCCAGACGTCCTAGTTGTCCCATATGTCTTTAACGTCCCAGACGTCCCAGCTGTCCCATATGTCCCTAACGTCTCAGACGTCCCAGCTGTCCCGTATGTCCCTAACGTTTCAGACGTTCCAGATGTCGCATATGTCCCATATGTCCCTAATGTCCCAGACGTCCTAGATGTCCCATGTCCTTAACGTCCCAAACGTCCCAGATGTCCCATATGTCCCTAACGTTCTAGACGTCCCAGATGTCCCATATATCCCATATGTACCTAATGTCCCAGGCGTCCTAGATGTCCCATATGTCCCTAATGTCAGAGGCGTCCTAAATGTCCCACATGTCCTTAACGTCCCAGACGTCCCAGACGTCCTAGATGTCCCATATGTCCTTAACGTGCCAAACGTCCTAGATGTCCATATTTCCTTAACGTCCCAGAGGTCCCAGATGTCCTAGATGTCGCATATGTCCTTAACGGCCCAGACGTCCCAGATGTCCCATATGTCCATAACGTCCCAAACGACCCAGACGTCCTAAATGTCCCATATGTCCCTAACAACCCAGACGTCGTTGATGTCCTATATGTCCCTAACGTCCCAGTCGTCCCAGATGTCCCATAGGTCCCTAACGTCCAGACGTTCTAGATGTCCCATATGTCCTTAACGTCCCAGACGTCCCAGATGTCCCATATGTCCTTAACATCCCAGACGTCCTAGATGTCCCATATGTCCCTATCGTCCCAAACGTACTTGATGTCCTATATGTCCTTAACGTCCCAGACGTCCCAGATGTCCCATATGTCCCTAACGTCCCAGACGTCCCAGATGTCCCATATGTCCCATATGTCCCTAATATCCCAGGCGTCCTAAATGTCCCATATGTCCTTAACGTCCCAGACGTCCCAGATGTCCCATATGTTCCACATGTCCCTAATGTCCCAGGGTCCCAGATGTCCCATATGTCCCATATGTCCCTAAAGTCTCAGGCGTCCTAAATGTCTCATATGTCGTTAACGTCCCAGACGTCCCAGACGTCCTAGACGTCCCATATGTCCCTAACGTCCCAGACGTCTTAGATATCCCATATGTACCATATGTCCCTAATGTCCCAGGCGTCCTAAATGTCCTATATGTCTTTAACGTCCCTGACGTCCCAGACGCCTAGATGTCCCATATGTATTTAACGTCCCAGACGTCCCACATGTCCCATATGTTCCTAACGTCCCAGACGTCCCAGATGTCCCACATGTCCCATATGTCCCTAATGTCCCAGGCGTCCTAGATGTTCCATATGTCCCTAACGTCCCAGACGTCCTAAATGTCCCATATGTCCCTAACGTCCCAGACGTCCCAGCTGTCTCGTTTGAACATAACGTCTCAGACGTCCCAGACGTCCTAGATGTCCCATATGTCCCTAACGTCCTAGACGTCCTAGATGTCCTATATGTCCCTAACGTCCAAGACGTCCCAGATTTCTCATATGTCCCTAACGTCCCAGACGTCCCAGACGTCCTAGATGTCCTATATGTCCCTAACGTCCCAGACGTCCCAGATTTCTCATATGTCCCTAACGTCTCAGACGTCCCAGACGTCCTAGATGTCCCATATGTCCCTAACGTCCCAGACGTCGTAGATGCCCCATATGTCCCTAACGTCCCAGACGTCCCAGATTTCTCATATGTCCCTAACGTCCCAGACGTCCCAGATGTCCCACATGTCCTATATGTCCCTAATGTCCCAGGCGTCCCGTGTGTCCCATATGTCCCATATGGCCCTAATGTCCCAGGCGTAATAAATGTCCCACATGTCCTTGACGTCTCACACGTCCCAGATGTCCCATATGTCCCATATGTCCTTAATGTCCAGGCGTCTTTAATGTCCCATATGTCCTTAACGTCCCAGACGTCCCAGACGTCCTAGATGTCCCATATTTCCTTAGCGTCCCAGACGTCCCAGATGTCCCATATGTCCCTAACATCCCAGACGTCCCAGATATCCCATATATCCCATATGTTCCTAATGTCCCAGGCGTCCTAAATGTCCCATATGTCCTTAACGTCCCAGACGTCTCAGATGCCCCATATGTCCCTAACATCCCAGACGTCCCAGATATCCCATATATCCCATATGTTCCTAATGTCCCAGGCGTCCTAAATGTCCCTTATGTCCTTAACGTCCCAGACGTCTCAGATGTGCCATATGTCCTTAACGTCCTAGACGTCCCAGATGTCCCATATGTCCCTAACGGCCCAGACGTCCCAGATATCCCATATGTCCCATATGTTCCTAATGTCCCAGGCGTCTTAAATGTCCCATATGTTCCATATGTCCCTAACGTCCCAGACGTTCTAGATGTCCCATATGTCCTTAACGTCCCAGACGTCTCAGATGTGCCATATGTCCTTAACGTCCTAGACGTCCTAGATGTCCCATATGTCCCTAACGTCCCAGACGTCCTAGATGTCCCATATGTCCTTAACGTCCTAGACGTCCCAGATGTCCCATATGTCCCTAACGGCCCAGACGTCCCAGATATCCCATATGTCCCATATGTTCCTAATGTCCCAGGCGTCTTAAATGTCCCATATGTTCCATATGTCCCTAACGTCCCAGACGTCCTAGATGTCCCATATGTTCTTAACGTCCCAGACGTCCCAGATGTCCCATATGCCCTATATGTCCTTAACGTCCTAGACGTCCTAGATGTCCCATATGTCCCTAACGTCCCAGACGTCCTAGATGTCCCATATGTCCTTAACGTCCTAGACGTCCAAGATGTCCCATATGTCCCTAACGTCCCAGACGTCCCAGATATCCCATATGTCCCATATGTTCCTAATGTCCCAGGCGTCTTAAATGTCCCATATGTTCCATATGTCCCTAACGTCCCAGACGTCCTAGATGTCCCATATATTCTTAACGTCCCAGACGTCCCAGATGTCCCATATGTCCCTAACGTCCCAGACGTCCTAGATGTCCCATATTTCCTTAACGTCCTAGACGTCCCAGATGTCCCATATGTCCCTAACGTCCCAGACGTCCCAGATATCCCATATGTCCCATATGTTCCTAATGTCCCAGGCGTCTTAAATGTCCCATATGTTCCATATGTCCCTAACGTCCCAGACGTCCTAGATGTCCCATATGTTCTTAACGTCCCAGACGTCCCAGACGTCCCATATTTCCCATATGTCCCTAATCTCCCAGGCGTCCTAAATGTCCCATATGTCCTTAACGTCCCAGACGTCCCAGACGTCCTAGATGTCCCATATGTCCTTAACGTCCCAGACGTCCCAGATGTCTCAAATGTCCCTAACGTCCCCGACGTCCCAGATGTCCGATATGTCCCATATGTCCCTAGTGTCCCAGGCGTCCCAGATGTCCTAGATGTCCCATATGTCCTTAACGTCCCAGACGTCCCAGATGTCTCAAATGTCCCTAACGTCCCCGACGTTCCAGATGTCTAAGATGTCCCATATGTCCTTAACGTCCCAGACGTCCCAGATGTCTCAAATGCCCCTAACGTCCCCGACGTCCCAGATGTCGCATATGTCCCTAACGTTACAGACGTCCCAGACGTCCTAGATGTTCCATGTGTCCTTAACGTCTCAGACGTCCCAAGATGTCTCAAATGTCCCTAACGTCCCCGACGTCCCAGATGTCTTATATGTCCCTAACGTCCCAGACGTCCCAGATATCCCATATGTCCCATATGTTCCTAATGTCCCAGGCGTGTTAAATGTCCCATATGTTCCATATGTCCCTAACGTCCCAGACGTCCTAGATATCCCATATGTTCTTAACGTCCCAGACGTCCCAGATGTCCCATATGTCCCATATGTCCCTAATCTCCCAGGCGTCCTAAATGTCCCATATGTCCTTAACGTCCCAGACGTCCCAGACGTCCTAGATGTCCCATATGTCCCTAACGTCTTAGACGTCCCAGATGTCCCATATCTCCCTAACGTCCCAGACGTCCCAGATGCCCCATCTGTACCATATGTTTACAATGTCCCAGGCGTCCTAGATGTTCCATATGTCCCTAACGTCCCAGACGTCTTAAATGTCCCATATGTCCCTAACCTTTCAGACGTCCCAGCTGTCCCGTATGTCCCTAACGTCCCAGACGTCCAAGACGTCCTAGATGTCCTATATGTCCCTAACGTCCCAGACGTCCTAGATGTCGTATATGTCCCTAGCTTCCCAGGCGTCCCAGATGTCCCATACGTCCCACATGTCCCAGGCGTCCTAAATGTCCCATATGTCCTTAACGTCCAAGACGTCCCAAACGTCCTAGATGTCCCATATGTCCTTAACGTCCCAGACGTCCTAGATGTCCCATATGTCCTTAACGTCCCATACGTCCCAGATGTCCCATATGTCCCATATGTCCCTAATGTCACAGGCGTCCTAAATGTCCCATATGTCCTTAACGCTCCAGACGTCCCAGATGTCCCATATGACCCTAATGTCCTAGGCCTCCCAGATGGCTCATATGTCCCTAATGTCCCAGGCGTCCTAAATGCCCCATATGTCCTTAACGTCCTAGACGTCCCAGACGTCCTAGATGTCCCATATGTCCTTAACGTCCCAGACGTCCCAGATGTCCCATATGACCCTAATGTCCTAGGCCTCCCAGATGTCCCATATGTCCCATATGTCTCTAATGTCCCAGGCGTCCTAGATGTTTCATACGTCCCTAACGTCCCAGACGTCCCAAATGTAACATATGTCCCTAACGTCTCAGACATTCCAGCTGTCCCGTATGTCTCTAACGTTCTAGACGTCCCAGATGTCCCATATGTCCCATATGTCCCTAATGTCCCAAGCCTCCTAGATGTCCCATATGTCCCTAATATCCCAGGCGTCCTAAATGTCCCATTTGTCCTTAACGTCCCAGACGTCCCAGCTGTCCCATATGTCCCTAACGTCTCAGACGTCCCAGCTGTCCCGTATGTCCCTAACGTTTCAGACGTCCCAGATGTCGCATATGTCCCATATGTCCCTAATGTCCCAGACGTCCTAGATGTCCCATGTCCTTAACGTCCCAAACGTCCTAGATGTCCCATATGTCTCTAACGTCCCAGACGTCCTAGATGTCCCATATGTCCCTAACGTCCCAAAGGTCTCAGACGTCCTAGATGTCCTATATGTCCCTAACGTCCCAGACGTCCCAGATGTCCCATATGTCCCTAACGTCTCAGACGTCCCAGATGACCCATATGTCTTTAACATCCCAGACGTCCCAGATGTGCCATATGTCTCATATGTCCCTAATGTCCCAGGCGTCCCAGATGTCCCATATGTCCCATATGTCCCTAATGTCCCAGACGTTATAAATGTCCCATATGTCCTTAACGTTTCAGACGTCCCAGACGTCCTAGGTGTCCCATATGTCCTTAACGTCCAAGACGTCCCAGATGTCCCATATGTCCCTAATGTCCCAGGCGCCCTAAATGTCCCATATGTCCTTAACGTCCCAGACGTCCCAGACGTCATAGATGTCCCATATGTCCTTAACGTCCCAGACGTCCCAGATGTCCCATATGTCTCTAACGTCCCAGACGTCCCATATGTCCTATATGTCCCATATGTCCTTAATGTCCCAGGCGTCCCAGATGTCCCATATGTCCTTAACGTCCCAGACGTCCCAGCTGTCCCATATGTCCCTAACGTCTCAGACGTCCCAGCTGTCCCGTATGTCTCTAACGTTTCAGACGTCCCAGATGTCGCATATGTCCCATATGTCCCTAATGTCCCATACGTCCCAGATGTCCCATATGTCCCATATGTCCCTAATGTCACAGGCGTCCTAAATGTCCCATATGTCCTTAACGCTCCAGACGTCCCAGATGTCCCATATGACCCTAATGTCCTAGGCCTCCCAGATGTCTCATATGTCCCTAATGTCCCAGGCGTCCTAAATGCCCCATATGTCCTTAACGTCCTAGACGTCCCAGACGTCCTAGATGTCCCATATGTCCTTAACGTCCCAGACGTCCCAGATTTCCCATATGTCCCTAACATTCCAGACGTCCCAGATGTCCCATATGTCCCATATGTCTCTAATGTCCCAGGCGTCCTAGATGTTTCATACGTCCCTAACGTCCCAGACGTCCCAAATGTAACATATGTCCCTAACGTCTCAGACATTCCAGCTGTCCCGTATGTCTCTAACGTTCTAGACGTCCCAGATGTCCCATATGTCCCATATGTCCCTAATGTCCCAAGCGTCCTAGATGTCCCATATGTCCCTAATATCCCAGGCGTCCTAAATGTCCCATATGTCCTTAACGTCCCAGACGTCCCAGCTGTCCCATATGTCCCTAACGTCTCAGACGTCCCAGCTGTCCCGTATATCCCTAACGTTTCAGACGTCCCAGATGTCGCATATGTCCCATATGTCCCTAATGTCCCAGACGTCCTAGATGTCCCATGTCCTTAACGTCCCAAACGTCCCATATGTCCCTAACGTTCTAGACGTCCCAGATGTCCCATATATCTCATATGTACCTAATGTCCCAGGCGTCCTAGATGTCCCATATGTCCCTAATGTCAGAGGCGTCCTAAATGTCCCATATGTCCTTAACGTCCCAGACGTCCCAGACGTCCTAGATGTCCCATATGTCCTTAACGTGCCAAACGTCCCAGATGTCCCATATTCCCTTAACGTCCCAGACGTCCCAGATGTCCTAGATGTCGCATATGTCCTTAACGGCCCAGACGTCCCAGATGTCCCATATGTCCCTAACGTCCCAAACGACCCAGACGTCCTAAATGTCCCATATGTCCCTAACAACCCAGACGTCGTTGATGTCCTATATGTCCCTAACGTCCCAGTCGTCCCAGATGTCCCATAGGTCCCTAACGTCCAGACGTTCTAGATGTCCCATATGTCCTTAACGTCCCAGACGTCCCAGATGTCCCATATGTCCTTAACGTCCCGGACGTCTTAGATGTCCCATATGTCCCTATCGTCCCAAACGTACTTGATGTCCTATATGTCCTTAACGTCCCAGACGTCCCAGATGTCCCATATGTCCCTAACGTCCCAGACGTCCCAGATGTCCTATATGTCCCATATGTCCCTAATATCCCAGACGTCCTAGATGTCCCATATGTCCCTAACGTCCCAAACGTCTCAGACGTCCTAGATGTCCTATATGTCCCTAACGTCCCAGACGTCCCAGATGTCCCATATCTCCCTAACGTCTCAGACGTCCCAGATGTCCCATATGTCTTTAACGTCCCAGACGTCCCACATGTGCCATATGTCCCATATGTCCCTAATGTCCCAGACGTTTTAAATGTCCCATATGTCCTTAACGTTTCAGACGTCCCAGACGTCCTAGGTGTCCCATATGTCCTTAACGTCCAAGACGTCCCAGATGTCCCATATGTCCCATATGTCCCTAACGTCCCAGGCGCCCTAAATGTCCCATATGTCCTTAACGTCCCAGACGTCCCAGACGTCATAGATGTCCCATATGTCCTTAACGTCCCAGACGTCCCAGATGTCCCATATGTCTCTAACGTCCCAGACGTCCCATATGTCCTATATGTCCCATATGTCCTTAATGTCTCAGGCGTCCCAGATGTCCCATATGTCCCTAACGTCCCAGACGTCCTAGATGTCCCATATATCCTTAACGTCCCAGATGTCCCAGATATCCCATAGGTCCTATATCTCCCTAACGTCCCAGACGTGCCAGATGTCCCTTATGTCCCTAACGTCCCAGATGTTCCATATGTCCCTAACGTCCCAGACGTCCTAGATGTCCTATATGTCCCTAACGTCCCAGACGTCCCAGATTTCCCATATGTCCCTAACGTCCCAGACGTCCCAGATGTCCCTTGTACCCTTAACGTCCCAGACGTCCCAAATGTCCCATATGTCCCTAACGTCCCAGCCGTCCCAGATGTCCTATATGTCCCATATGTCCCTAATGTCCCAGGCGTCCCAAATCTCCCATATGTTCCAAAGGTCCCTAATGTCCTAGGCGTCTTAAATGTCCCATATGTCCTTAACGTCCCAGACGTCCCAGACGTCCTAGATGTCCCAAATGTCCTTAACGTCCCAGACGTCCCAGATGTCCCATATGTTTCATATGTTTCTAATGTCCCAGGCGTCCTAGAATTTTCATATGTCCCTAACGTCCCAGAAGTCCCAGGTGTCCTAGATGTCCCATATGTCCTTAACGTCCCAGACGTCCCAGATGTCCCATATGTCCCTAACGTCCCAGACGTCCCAGATGTCCCATATGTCCCTAATGTCCCAGGCGTAATAAATGTCCCATATGTCCTTAACGTCCCAGACGTCCCAGACCCCCTAGATGTCCCATATGTCCTTAACGTCCCAGACGTCCCAGACGTCCCAGACGTCCTAGATGTCCCATATTTCCTTAACGTCCCAGACGTCCCAGATATCCCATATGTCCCTAGCATCCCAGACGTCCCAGATGTCCCATATGTCCTTAACGTCCCAGACCTCCAAGATGTCCCATATGTAACTAACGTCCCAGATGTCCCAGATTTTCCATATGTCCCATATGTCTCTAATGTCCCAGGCGTCCCAAATGTCCCATATGTCCCATAGGTCCCTAATGTCCCAGGTGTCCTAAATGTCCCATATGTCCTTAACGTCCCGGTCGTCCCAGACGTCCTAGATGTCCCATATTTCCTTAACGTCCCAGACGTCCCAGATGTACCATACGTCCCTAACGTCCCAGACGTCTCAGATGTCCCATATGTCTCATATGTCCCTAATGTCCCAGGCGTCCCAGATTTCCCACATGTCCCTAATGTCCCAGGCGTCCTAAATGTCCCATATGTCCTTACCGTCCCAGACGTCCCAGACGTCTTAGATGTCCCATATGTCCTTAACGTCCCAGACGTCCCAGATGTCCCATATGTCCCATGTGTCCCTAATGTCCCAGGCGTCCTAGATGTTCCATATGTCCCTAACGTCCAAACCGTCCTAAATGTGCCATATATGCCTAACGTCCCAGACGTCCCAGCTGTCCCGTATGTCCCTAACGTCCCTGACGTCCCAGACGTCCTAGATGTCCCATATGTCCCTAACGTCCCAGGCGCCCTAGATGTCCTATTTGTCCCTAACGTCCCAGACGTCCCAGATGTACCATATGTCCCACATGTCCCTAATGTCCCAGGCGTCCCAGATGTCCCATATGTCCCATATGTCGCTAATATCCCAGGCGTCCTAAATGTCCCATATGTCCATAACGTCCCAGACGTCCCAGACGCCCTAAATGTCCCATATGCCCTTAACGTCCCAGACGTCCCAGACGTCCCAAATGTCCCATATGTCCCTAATTTTCCAGGCGTCCCAGATGTCCCATATGTCCCTAACGTCCCAGGCGTCCTAAATGTCAAATATGTACTCAACGTTCCTGACGTCCCGGACGCCTAAATGTCCCATATGTCCTTAACGTCCCACACGTCCCAGATGTCCCATATGTCCCTAACGTTCCAGACGTCCTAGATGTCCCATATGTCCCTAACGTCCCACACGTCCCAGATGTCCCATATGTCCCTAACGTCCCAGACGTCCTAGATGTCCCATATGTCCTTAACGTCCCACACGTCCCAGATGTCCCATATGTCCCTAACGTCCCAGACGTCCTAGATGTCCCATATGTCCCTAACGTCCCAGACGTCTCAAACGTCCTAGTTGTCCCATATGTCTCTAACGTCCCAGACGTCCTAGATGTCCCATATGTCCCTAACGTCCCAAAGGTCTCAGACGTCCTAGATGTCCTATATGTCCCTAACGTCCCAGACGTCCCAGATGTCCCATATGTCCCTAACGTCTCAGACGTCCCAGATGACCCATATGTCTTTAACGTCCCAGACGTCCCAGATGTGCCATATGTCTCATATGTCCCTAATGTCCCAGGCGTCCCAGATGTCCCATATGTCCCATATGTCCCTAATGTCCCAGACGTTATAAATGTCCCATATGTCCTTAACGTTTCAGACGTCCCAGACGTCCTAGATGTCCCATATGTCCTTAACGTCCAAGACGTCCCAGATGTCCCATATGTCCCTAATGTCCCAGGCGCCCTAAATGTCCCATATGTCCTTAACGTCCCAGACGTCCCAGACGTCATAGATGTCCCATATGTCCTTAACGTCCCAGACGTCCCAGATGTCCCATATGTCTCTAACGTCCCAGACGTCCCATATGTCCTATATGTCCCATATGTCCTTAATGTCCCAGGCGTCCCAGATGTCCCATATGTCCTTAACGTCCCAGACGTCCCAGCTGTCCCATATGTCCCTAACGTCTCAGACGTCCCAGCTGTCCCGTATGTCTCTAACGTTTCAGACGTCCCAGATGTCGCATATGTCCCATATGTCCCTAATGTCCCAGACGTCCTTGATGTCCCATGTCCTTAACGTCCCAAACGTCCCAGATGTCCCATATGTCCCTAACGTTCTAGACGTCCCAGATGTCCCATATATCCCATATGTACCTAATGTCCCAGGCGTCCTAGAAGTCCCATATGTCCCTAATGTCAGAGGCGTCCTAAATGTCCCATATGTCCTTAACGTCCCAGACGTCCCAGACGTCCTAGATGTCCCATATGTCCTTAACGTGCCAAACGTTCCAGATGTCCCATATTTCCTTAACGTCCCAGACGTCCCAGATGTCCTAGATGTCGCATATGTCCTTAACGGCCCAGACGTCCCAGATGTCCCATATGTCCCTAACGTCCCAAACGACCCAGACGTCCTAAATGTCCCATATGTCCCTAACAACCCAGACGTCGTTGATGTCCTATATGTCCCTAACGTCCCAGTCGTCCCAGATGTCCCATAGGTCCCTAACGTCCAGACGTTCTAGATGTCCCATATGTCCTTAACGTCCCAGACGTCCCAGATGTCCCATATGTCCTTAACGTCCCAGACGTCCTAGATGTCCCATATGTCCCTATCGTCCCAAACGTACTTGATGTCCTATATGTCCTTAACGTCCCAGACGTCCCAGATGTCCCATATGTCCCTAACGTCCCAGATGTCCCAGATGTCCCATATGAGTAGGTTAGAATGGACAGTTGTAGAACCTCCCCCCACCACTTGTCCTTGAGTTCAAGGTCAAGGCTATTTTGCAAGGCTGAACTTCAAGGTCAAGGCTAAACTTGAAGGTCGAGGCCACTTGGAAGGCTAAGTCAACGATCAAGGTCAGCGCTATTTTGCAAGTTCGGTTGCTCAAGGTCAAGGATCCACATGTAACCTTGGAAATGTGAGAATAAAAGCGCGTAAAAGAGTCTGCAAGGGTAGTAGCATTCGAACGCTGATATGGAAGCCTTGTTAAAAGCTATAGAAGTAGTTAAGGGTCGGCAAGTAGCTGCGGTGGCGAGCAGTACTACGAGAGTCCATAAAGTGCAGTTATGTCCAGTGCTTCTGAATAGTACAACGTACAAGTTAAACAACTCCAGTTCAAAGTATGTGTGTGTGGGGTTAAGGGCGAACTCCGGATTTTCCCCAGTGATTCAAATAAGAGGAAACAAAAACGATTGGGTGGAGTTCGAGGAGTTGGATTGGGCTACCCTAATTGAAAATCAGGGGATCCTGACGAATTATTTCTATTCCTCCTCCGAAGAGCAGTGGTCTCCGCTGGTAGCTGCACGGAAACAGTATACATTCTTGGAACTTCAGGAAAAGAAGATACTAAAAATTGAAGAAGTGGGACAGAGTGAAGTCTACTTATCGAAAGAATCGTTGGAAGAGCTGTGGGACTTGCAGAGGCTGGTGGAATTGCGATTCGCAGTTCTAAAAGCGCAGAACTTTGAGCAATTTTATCACAAAATAGTGACGGGTATTGCAAACCTGCCTGGGGACTGCATTAGCAATATACGGAGTGTGTTGCAAGACCTGGCGGTAACAACCGAGAACACTGTTTCCATGTATGAAATTTTAAAGTATGGTAGTAACATTGTTCGGTGCGACGTTCAAATAGAAGAACTTGGTCTGCAGGTATTAGCTTAGTCATGTGGATGGGCTATTCTCATTGTCTACTAAATAAATCATTATTTATTAAAAAATTGACTCGACTAGGATTCGAACCCAGATCTCCTGAGGCGCAGTGTCTAGAATTCCCTTTAATGCACCGATTGGCTCCCCAGGTGTCATACCATTAGACCACCGAGTCCTTAAACTATTTAATGAAAAACGGCGATGACCTTCGGGATAATCGAAAGTATAAAAGGTTGCGCATTATCATGGTCTCGTTAATTGTTTTATAACTTACGTCAAGTTCGCACACTATTCGTTTACGTATAAAATAATGGATCAGACTTCAAGTGACGATTCTTCACATGAAATCACATTAAAGCACGCTGTAAAGTTGTGCTGTGCTTTCTGGTTTGAAGATGCAAAAAACAATTTAGATAAAATAGTGAGAAATTCCTCGGGACTCAGAAATTTAGACTTGGAATTTGACGCGTATGTAGTGACTGCTATGGCTGGCGATAGCCAAAATCAACAAGAAAAACGGAAACGACTGATTGCCAATTTGGAAAAAAACATTTTAAAATATTTTGCTAGAGAAGGAAATACATCGCTGACGCTGGATGTGGACTACCACCCAAAGCATCCCTTTGCTGAAATGCTGGAAGAACGTGTCTCAGTATTTGATCTACCGTGTAAATCTACAACGAAAATTAACGCTACACCAACCGGCATGTTCACACTTCAAGTTAGGAGTGGATATGGCTCGCTCTTCTGGAGATATATTTCAAATATTGATCACCTGTAACATTTAACTAAATATAATTTTTAAATGGTTTATTTTTTTAATTTTGATTTGACCTTGAGTTGAAGGCTAAGATGATTTTCAACATCACATCATTTTCAAGGACGAACTCTAACACCTCGGCCTTGATTTCAAAGTCAAACTCTAGAACCTCCTCCCACCAAAAAGAAAAATGTACAAAAACGGTGCAGCAGCAAAATAAATCATAGTCTATTGAATAAATCGTGACAGTCTGGTTGTAACATGGACACATGGGAGCTATATGGAAAATATTTCCAGGAATTTTCGGAGTTATTTCCATGGTTTGGTTGCGATCAAATGAAAATTACCGTTACGTTGGATGGACATCCGGACTTTAAAACTTTTCCAACAGTACCACTTCCAGACGGGGATTGGTTTGATTACAATGTGATGGAGCCCATCGAGAAGTATTTAAAAAATTGGAGATTAGAACGTGAATGTGTGAAAAAAATCGTATACGAGTTATGGTGATGCCCGCCTACCCATCTGTTGAATGTGCACGCAACATCGCATTTAACCACTAGAAGCTTAGTCATGTGGATGTGGTATAGAGAAGCCGCTCGACCAACTGCAAGAGACGTACCTAGTGCGGTTAAACGATTAGTGAGTTTGTTGGAAGATTTGGCGTTTGACGCGTCTCACGAAGCCATATACGGTTTTGGTTGGTTCAGTGACGAGGAACTGAAGAAAAAAGAAAAAATGTACAAAAACGGTGTTGCTGTTGGTCGACTATTTTTAAACGGAGCCATAAATGAAGGCCTTCTTGTAGATTTAATGGCTAGTCTCGGTCTGGACGAACACATGTGTGAGGTGAAAGACTTTATAGAGAGGAAGGAAAATGAAGAAGAGCGTGCAGTTTGACGACTCGAAGAATCAGGTGTACAATTTGCATACGTGGGCGTATGCGTATCGAGAAGCTCGGAGAGGACTGTGGCAACGAGAGGCTATGGATAGGTTGCGGTTCCAACGCAAGATATTTACTGTGGCTGAAGTACTGCGAGACGTCTTGTGCGCAGAACATAGGCACACAGTTTATGTAGAACGCTTTTCCACTAGTACGTAGGTGTTTAACCCATGTAGTAACACTGTATATATTGTATGCAAATAAAAACACAATAAAAATTAAAAAGTTGTTTTATTCCATTACATAGTGATTATAGATATGGTAAACGTTAGACAAAGCACAATAACAAACTGGAGCAGAATGATATAAACAAGCGGGTTGTGATGGGGTGAGGGCCGGTTGTTCTTCAACTTCGATGATGGGGATATTGGTATAGCGGCGTAGAAAAACTGCTTTTTCTCGACCTTTCACATATACTTCGGTGACATCGTGCAGAAGACGTCGCAAAATTGCAGGAAACATGTATGCTGGAGTAAATCCCTCATTCCAATCGATGCAATGGTGATTAGTCATTACCCAGTGGGCTTGCTGTTGTAAATGAGATGGTAAGGCGGTGAACGGAAACGGTGATTTTAAGACGTAGTGTGATACTGAGGTACCGTCGTAGGCGGCTAACTCTTTTGGGCTGAAGTGCTTATCCGACGTCTTGAAGCCTTGAATGTCGATAATGAGCTTCATCGTATTAAGTGGTGGGAGCACGATCCAGTTACGTTAAAAGGCGAGGTGCAACTGAAGTGGTTTTGAGAAATTACAGTTGTTTAACTGCTTTTGACAACGCGTTATAAGTAAAAACCCGATCGTGAAGAACGAGACAATACGCGGTTGTGTTGGCTGGCACGTTAGCGGAAGTTTCAAATTCAACTCGAAAAACGACAGCGTTTGCATGGAGGTAGTCTTTTTGATGGGAACAATCGATCACAACAATGGGTGATTTGTCAGCAAACTCATTGGGCGTGAACCAAGGCTCGTCGGTCTTGTTATAATAGGATGATTGAAACTTGGAGTACATATCGTATAACGTGGCGTAATGATTGAGGCCATAATTGTTATGTAAATTATCGTAGGGGAAACGTTCGGTGTTGAGATAAACTCGGAAATTCGTAAGATTAATTTTGTCGAAATGGCTATTGTCCTTAGAGATGAGCCCCGAACGTTCCGTCTGAAAACCTACGATTACGTATCTGGGGGTTTGCAATTTGGTGGTTGTTGCAATGGCATGAGAATGTTGAGTCACGGCATTAACGCCTGGTATGATATGAAGTTGCCAGCTGCGAAACGCTACTTGCGTGTCGATATTTTTGTCAATGTATTTGGTTAGAGATAATTCTTGAGCAAGACCTGGAGTGACATGTGGAACTTTCCAATACAGCTTGTCAATCGTAACTTTAGCCGTCTCCGCTACGGTAGCACTGAATACAGCGTCGGCATCGGTATTGCTGCGAATCAGGACAAGTTCTTGTCGGATGTTAAGTATAACTTTTCCATAATCTTCTGCAAAACCTAACAGCATTCTCAAAGGTATGCAGGCACTGAAGTTGCCCTGTGCATCGGTAATGTGAGTATTGGGGGCGTACAACCAGCCAGCATTTTGAAGCTTTTTCACATCATCAGAGGTATAAGACACATATCCCTTAAGAGTAGATGTAATACCAGGTTTGGTAACAGAATCGACAACGACACCATTAATTTCGTATCGGATTTCGCTAAATAAGTGAGCCAACCCATTGTTAAGAAATTTGGCCGTCGTAACTTCACCGGTTGCTTTCCGTAATTTTCCCTCTATGTATAGATAGCTCAAACCTGGTAGAGTTGACATATCTTCAGGAATTGGAATTCGAATTTCATCGTTATAGTCGAAACGGTTTGTATACGGTTGATGGGTGTGCAACTGATTGCTAACGATGGAGTTGTCGACGAGGACACGTTCCCCAATATTTAGAATACTCATGACAGCACTTTAAAACCCAACGATCGCAAGAAGTCTCTGTTTGCCTTTGTTAACTGCTTGGCGGACGAAGCTGAACTGATTTTACAAGGCTGTGGACAACGTCTCTTATACGAACTGGGTTGGACATGGTAGGGTGAAAGGTTGAATCGAAAACCCATTATAACTTCTTTAAATGCAATGTTACCGTGACGGTTTCCTTACTAAAACTGACGGGGGTATCAGTCTGGTCCAGTATTTTAACAGTTAGGTTAGTGATCTGTCTCGTGCTGATCGGTAGGTAAATGACAGGGTTAGGTGTTTCCACTATTTTGTACCCAGGCGGCACTATGGGGAAGAATTGATAAACGATGTGGCCAGGCTTACCATTTTTATAGGAACCGACAGAGATATTGCAGTGGATAAGGATGGAGTTAATGTTCAAAATTTTTGTAACATGTTCACCTGCATGCCACATATTCGCATCATAAATTTTGCTGTCAAATCCCAGCATGTCTCGGATAGTATTGTCACTTGTAAAGTCGATTGGAACGTTCGATTTTATTTCGGTTTTTAAGGTGCTGTTGTTTCCGCGTAGCAGCACCCGCCCATTACTTCCGCTAGACTCAAGTTGGTTATGCAGAAAGTCGGCAATGTCCGTAATTTCGTATGCGCCCTCAGGTATAGTAATATGAGGTAGTCCGACGAGATGAAATTCATTGTTGGGAGGTCTAATGTTAGCAATAGTATTGTAGGTTTCGAAACTTAACAACCCCAAAACATATTCGCTACCGTCGTCTAAGAAAATAGGGGGGTCAAAATTCGCAGTAAGGATTGATGAATCACCTGTCAGAGTGAATATACTAGACATGATGAAGCGCAACACTTAAACTGCCGACAAAAGCGGTTTCGCAAAGTTATATAGGAATTTGAGACACAGGTGACCACATGTGTATGACATGAGTCGTTGATATCTATTAGAATTATACGTGATCGTGTTATTGCCACCATCGCTACGAAAGTATTTCACTAATTCGGTTGGAGGTTGTAAGCGACCGATGCTATCGAAATACAGAACAAAGGTATCCACTTTTACGTAAGCCGTCCAATGCGTGCCAGGTCCTACATCATCGTCTAGGTTAGTGACACCACATTCTCGTTTACGAATCTTCATAGGCAGGGCATCCCGCATAAATATTCCCCTAAAGTGTGGAATTTCTAGGCGTTTAACGTAGTCTGTAATATCGATGTTGGTTAACGCGCGGCGCGGCAGCTTCAACGGTAGTTTTTTTACTGATACGGTCGTAGATATAACCCTTTTCCGCGAGCAATGGATTCCATAGCTTTGTTATGTCGCTCCTTTTCCTGGAGATTCTTTTTAGCAGCCTTTGAGTCTCCCACTGCTTTAGCGACTGCTGCAGCACCACCTCCGAGGGATCCCAATGCTCCTAATGCAGCAAGTATGGGTACAAGCGGCAATATGCCTCCTCTCTTCGGAAGAGGTAGTACTCTTGGCCGCTTCCGCCTCCTCCTCCTTGTTTTTAAAGCTCCTCCTGAATGCGAGCGGACTGTGATACCGACCCGTTTGGAATGCGTTCGCCGTGTACGCTTCCGTTTCACACCCATTCCGACTTTCGTCTTTCCTTTCATAATTCCAGTAACAGCAAGGGCTGCAGCTCTTTCCCCAAGAGTAGAGTCTTTTGCTTTAACACGTTCCCAAGCTTTCTCTGCTAGAACTTTATCTGCCGCGTGACGTGTCGAAAGATCGCTAAATTGTGAGTATGCGATGTCGTGTTGCTTGCAGGCCTCGTCCAGAGGATTCCTTCCTCGATCGCCTCGAGAAAGACGTTTTTTAAGTCGGGTACCAGGTCCGCAAAACTTGTACCCTGGTATGTGTAGTTCAAAGGGTAATTTGTCAATAAGGGTATTCAGGAAACCGCCACCTTTCCGCTTGGCGCTTCGGTGATGACTGGTTTGTTTACGCCTAGTAGCTTTCATCTTAAAGACTTACACACGACTGATGTTCTTCAAACGGAATTAACAAATATAACGAGAACGCACGGCGGGTAGAGCGCAGTTTCCTTCCGAGCGAAAACGATGGAAAACGTCAAAATTGTGAAGCAAGGGTGTTCCTTACCTGTAGTAAATCACACAATAAATTCCATATCCGAGACTTACAGAAAGCACAGCGCTTTACTGGGTAAAGGATGTAAACGATGTGTGGTCATAGGTCGATCCGGATCTGGAAAAACCAACCTCATGATCAGTTTACTAGTACATCGAAATGGGTTGCGATTCGGACACCTTTATATATATTCGAAAACACTCCATCAACCCAAATATAATTATCTGAGAGAAGCCTTTCAACCATTGAGAGACATTGGATTCTTCGAATATAGTAACGATTGTGAGGTGATCAAACCCCAGGAAGCAAAAGAACATTCCGTGATAGTTTTTGACGACGTAGCTTGCGAGACGCAAAGCATAATTCGAGATTATTTTTGTTTCGGACGTCACCGAAACATAGATTGTTTTTATCTATGTCAGACGTATTCATCTATTCCTAAGCAGCTCATAAGAGATAATGCAAATCTCATCATCATATTCCAACAAGACAACACCAATCTGAAGCACATTTACGACGATCATGTCAACACGGACATGTCATTCGACAAATTTAAAGCATTGTGCTCTTATTGTTGGAATGAGGATCACGGATTTTTAGTGATCGATAAAGAAAGCGAAACCAACGCGGGACGATATAGAAAAGGTTTCGACAATTTCTTTAATATATAGACAGCTGCCAAAGAAGGGAAGGTAGTAGTTTACCAACAACTGAAGGAGTTGCAACATGGATAAGCGTTTAGCCAGGGAACTTATCAAAACCCGACAATCCGTTAGACGTAAATACGCAGCTTTAAAAGCAGACATCGCCCAATCCCAATCGATTTTAGCTGAGCAATTTAAACCTCTTTCCAAGCCGCTCACCGAATTGCTGACAACTATAAAGCAAGAAGGTGTGCCAGTGGGCGAACCAAAAGTGGATTATTTGCCAATAACAATTAAACGTAGAGTATCCACTCCCTCTACCTTGCCCCGTCCGCGAGCGATAACCACTCCAGGCCGAGTTTCTGCGACAAACCTTCTGGGATCGTCACACACTTCCACACCGGGGCCATCACACACGTCCACACCAGGGCCATCACACACCTCCACACCTCGATTTTTGCAGACGCATGTGTTATCCGAGAGTGAACCAGTAGAGGAATACGATGAGCAGTTGCAGAAGGATGTTGCTGAGGCGGCAGCAGAAGAAAGTGCTGTACAAGCGGCCAGAGAAACCATCCAACAAATGCTGGCACCGGAAGTTCTTGGTCAATATTTAGAACAATTTCAAGGGTTAGCTCGAAAATACGTGGAAGGAATGATACGAGATACTGAGGACAAGTACGATTTGCACTACGGAGTCCGATTCGACATAGAGGGAGATAAGTTTGCTATAGGAAATAAAGAAATCGAGTTCGAGGGTGAAAATATCGTTATTACAGACCACGGCAACAGAATAGTCTACAAAGGCACTCCAGGATTGTACGAATTGATGTTTTTAAAGAAACCGAATATATACAAAAACGCAGATTTAGAGCAATATCTAGATTTAGTGGATCGTTCCGCCGCAAATCGTGTAAACTACGACCCCACACAAAGAGTTAGTGGTAACGCAGGGTCTAAATACATGAAAATAGTACGACCTCTAACTGCCTCCTCAACCATAAGAGCTCCCGGCAGACCAGCGACGAAGGTATCACGGCGTGGCAAGGGATTACTAACAGTGACGGACAAAAAAGTGGAATATGTTCCTTGGAAGGATCCCAACTCATTAGTGAATCGGTTGCGTATATTAATAGCTTCTCAGGCAGCTGGACACACGGGTCATTCAAATGAGATAGTCCGTATCACCGAAGCCTTACGAGACGCGAAAATAATCTTCTAAGGGGTACAAAACCTTAGGGTCGACGGAATGTCGATCAGAACGCATTCAACGACGAAGCAGTAATGCCGATAGACAAATTTGGAAGACACTACCATAGCGCGCGCTATTATTCTCATCCCAAACGTATCTTTATGAAAGTAAAAAATGTAAACCAACTCCACATAGAAGTACCACTGCTGCTAGTGGGGCGTGGGTTCGATGAAAGCGGATATTCCAAAATTTTCGGACAGAACGAGTACATTTTTCCGTTAACAACCGGCGAGATCATAAGTGTTCAAGTCAGCGAACCTTTGGTAGTATCACACATCAACGGCATCCCACAGGAGACGCTTGTCGGTAAGACATTGCGGCGAGGAGATAAACTGCAATTCGAATCCATAAACAATAAGGTATACGTGCAACTGCTGCTTAAATGTCCCGTAGGAGAGTAGAAAGCAACAGTTGACAATGAACCTTAAAGAAGCCATAGTTGGCGAACTCCACAAACCAGCACGAACACATTTCAAGAGAAGGCGCGTTATTCTAAAAGGCTTGAACGATTTATATCAAGCTGATTTGGTAGAAATGATCCCTTATGCAAAAGTCAATAAAGGCTTTCGTTATATTCTGGTAGTCATTAATGCCTTCTCGAAGTATGTGTGGGCCTATCCCGTAAAACGTAAAACAGGAAAGGACGTAACAGTTGCCATGGGTAAAGTGCTGAGGAGTGTAAAGGTGTCACCTCAAAACTTGCAGACGGATTTGGGGAAAGAGTTTTACAACACCGATTTTCAACGATTAATGCGACAGCACAATATCAATCACTACAGCACGTATTCTAGCATGAAGAGCAGCATAGTGGAGAGGTGCAACCGCACCCTGAAGAACATGATGTGGAAGCAGTTCAGCCTGCTAGGGTCCTACAAATGGTTGGATATCCTACCCAAGATAGTAGCAAAGTATAACACAACCAAGCATCGCACAATAGGAATGAAACCTGCCGAAGTGAACTTAAAGAATGCGAAACTTCTTTTAAACACAGCGTACAGTCACACAAAGACCGTGGATCCGAGACCTCAACAGTTTCGTACAGGGGATTCGGTACGCATCAGCAAGTATCGTTCTGCATTTAGCAAGGGATACACGCCAAGCTGGAGCAACGAAGTATTCACAATATCCACTGTTCGACTTACAAACCCAACAACCTATCGACTCACGGACCAAGAAGGTCAGGAAATTAAAGGAGGGTTCTACGAGCATGAACTGCAGAAAACAAAACATTCGGACGTATATCTGGTCGAAAAGGTTCTGAAGAAAAAAGGAAATTTGGTGTATGTAAAGTGGTTGGGATTCGACAATCGACACAACTCTTGGATATCTAAAAGCAATGTTGTATAACTTAAAGAACTACTGTAGCACTCTCAAAATAAAAAAACTGTTTTTTTGTAAATTATTGTTTTATTAATGCCACTAAACACAAACAATATTTCTTTGAAACACTTTCATCTTTCTCCCAACAAAAGCGACAACAGCAAAAGAACGAAATCATTAACATTTTAACGAAGCTGCTATTGTAAAATATATAAACTTATCGTTAACATTCAAAATAGGTAAGCGTATTTGTTTTCCCAACATTAACTACAGTAAGAATAATAATCACAAACATATTAACAAAGCTATTATTTACAAACTAGGAACTATTCGTAAGCTACATATATATAGTATACACTACTAAGCGCAAGAAAGGGTTCGTTTGGTGAGACGTCTGCTATAAATAATAACCAATACTGTTCCGCGAACATACTGTAATTTACATTTGGTTTGCGGCTGCCCGCAGCAGTTCGTCAAGCCTGTAATCAGCAATACTGCAGTGACCCCACGCTAGTGTCTTCGTAGTGTTGGGAATAACGTAGCGCTTGTCATCATGCGACGAAAGCGCGACCTTATTTATTAAGTCGGTGTACATAGTGTGCAAACGGGATTTAAAGACGTACATTTGACACAAGACAGTCTCCCGCTTGTTCTCGGCAACGGCCTGATAAAGGTCGCTGGTCAGATACTTCCGAACAGCGCTCTTTTTCACTCCCTTGGCTTTCTTGTCCACTTTAGATACGCTGTTTACACAGTATGACTTTGCACCGACCCCATAAAAGCTACGTACGACTACGCCAGCATATTCGTCCTTGAATTTGCCAACAACAGACTCGGTTTGCGGAATACCGTGCAGATTATCCACATAATTTGCAGTATCGAACCAATCAAGGTTGCGTTTCATGTCATCATAAAAATTGTTGGTTTTAATTTCTATAATGAAGGAGTCAGTGTCTGTGTAGAGTAAAGAGACATTATTGTCATAACGTTTTTTCAGAAACCCATAAAAAAAGTCATACATGACAGTTTTCGAAATATCCAAAACGGAGAAACCAACATAACTAGGTTTGGCATACCAAACCCACAGTCTGTTCATTTCTACGGCTATTAAATTTTCATTAAAGCAGATTCTATCTTTAAAGTTAGGTCGCGCTATCAACGTTTCAGCCCCCAGTCTATTACCAATTTTCTCCCAATGACTTACTAACTTTACATCAACCCTTTTGTCCACATTCTCCAATGTTTTGCCAAATACGCAGTTGTTAGCCAATTTAAAAGAATTTCTCTGAAAGTTGTTTGTCGATCGGTTTCTAAAGTCAGTATTAAAATCAATGTAGGTTCTGAGCCATGGAGATTGGGTAAATTTCAGTATTCTATGTACTTTAACCAAAGTCAGACCCGCATTCAAGGCCTGCTGTAATGCTCTGTAGTGAATGACATATTTCCGTTTGCCATATAAATTTGGAATCAATTTGGGTTGTTTAAATTTTCCCTCAGGAGGAATGAGAAGCTCCGGACAAAAGGGAAAGTCATTGTGAGCGTCGTGCAAATGCTCTGGATAGTCCAAATCTACCTCCAACACGTACCCGGTATTGGACTCGGCAGACACTTGAAAAATGTCAAAATTTGAAATTTCCTCGTCAGTCATCCAAACAAAATCACGTTGTGGTAGAAACTGTCTCATTGCGTAACCATAAAGGTTGGTTGCGTCTAAAAACATGATAAACGACGTAGGTTTAGAAGCATCGTAATTCCCGACAAACTCATTGTTAGCAATAGCTTGTCTCTCCACACAAGTGCTGACTCCTCCGCGAATACTGTTTCTAAAAAAGTCTAACATATCTAAATCAGTAAGCAGCTCAAGTTCAACCCCCGTAAACTTTAACATAGCGTCCCAGCTTAATCCTGGGGCCGTGTAGTACTGAGCTGGATCCAACTTGTAATGTTTTAAATAAAAATTTCTAAAATTTTCGAACACGTCTGCCAAAATAAACACGTCACATTTGAGATAGACATCGGAGTAGTCGCCCAACGTTTGACAACCAAAAGTTTCCCAAACCTTCACGGCTCGTTCGTAATCAGTCTGAGAAATATGGGTTTCGGTTAGACGGTCATAAAAGTCTTCGATCGAGGGTAAAGCAGACTCATCTAATTTTTGGAAAGAATCTAAATAGGAATATGGAAACACACCTTTCTGTCTCATCAACTCAAATTTGATGCCATTTCCGAATTGATTTTGAATTTCAACGCACTGGCCATCCGACAAGGTGTCGGCCAGCGATGCCAAAGACGAGCCCATGAAACGAAAGCTATCCAAAAATCTGATGCTCAGATAAATGTTTTTTCGCTTTCCCTCCACAAAAATTTCATCAACCCAAAGACGTTTGCCAAACGAAATGTACTTTTCTTTAGTTACCGGAATGACATCAATGTCTTCGTTATTTTGAGCCAATTGTTTAACAAACAGGTGCGAATCGTAATTTAGATTGTGAAAAAATACCGGAATAAAATTTGGAAGTTTATAATTTAAATTACAATTGGAGTGGGCGGCTCCCCGATAGTCTCCAGTCAAATGATCGTGATCGCGTACTTTTACATCCCCCTCACCAAACGGTCGACCACAAATGTAACATGAAACGGCTTCGTTAAAGTTTTGAATTTCCATAGCAGACATAGCTTTCATAGGTACAACGTTTTTCAAATGATGCGAATAGATGTTTTGCGCGTCTCTATCTAAACGTTCTATAAACATGTCCACCGCATCCTCCCCCCGATAAATTTCGAATTTTGACAGGCTGTCGTCATACGAACATTTCAAATAGTACGCGAAAGAGTAGGGTATGTGTTTACAGGTTGTAATCGTATAAGGTTTTGTGGGATCCGGTTGTTGGTCTCCTGCATCAACGGGTGCCAAAATTGTTTCAAAATCCGCGTACACTACGAATCCAACCTTCAATTGCTTCTGATAATTTTCAAATTTGAGAATATTCTGCGGTCTTACCTGACCACACTTGTCGGTGATCAACTCTGTCGTTGGCAATTTAGTATACACCTGATTACAGTCATAACTTTGATGCATAGTCAAGTGTGCTTCAGTTCTAAAGTAATTCAGGCAGCCGTCGCAAAAATGCTTTGCACCATCTCTAGCCGTTATTTGTCGCGATACTAATCTAGACAAATCTTTGATCCAACAGTAGTGACTATTACCTTTGTCGTTAGTTACAAGCAATAAATTTACATGCCACCTTTTTTTACAGGAGGTGTAGTACAGAGGTCCCACAACTTCATATTTAGTTTTATTGTCTTTAAAAAATTTCTCCAAACCGTATACGTTTATAGAAAGCTGCGGATTAATTGTTTCAAATTTAGAAATATCGCGCAACCGAACCGGAAATTCAATATCGGTCCATTGTAAAAATCGACGACAATTCGGATACGAAGAAGTTCGATTAGGCAATCCCTTTGGTACACAGAGGGCCGAGGTTACTGCCCAACCGAAACAACAATCGTCATTGTTTTGAACGTTCACGATCGCTTTCTTGCGCTGAATCTGCTTTGGGAGCGGGATGTACGAGGATGCCCGAAATGGATTGTATTTGTTGACGTTGACTTCAATGTACAACAACTGCTTCAAGATCCATCCTGACAATACAGAAAATTACCAAAGTTAGAATTGTTACAAAAAGCTACAGATCTCTTGCACACACCTGATTCCCGCTCCTGAAATTCCGACACCTTCTCGTCTAGCCTTCCAGTCAAATTATCATATAAGTGGCTCAAGTCTGTACCGCGAGTGACTACCTCGTTAGCCGTATGAAAAGTTTTTACGTCTTGTAGATCTTGAGCTTCCAAAATAAAATACCCGAAGAGTTCGAAATTTATTTTGATGCTAGTTAATTTGGTTATCAAATTTAAAATTTTTTCTTTCAATTCGGTCATATATTCCACAACGCTTATGTGATAATTTTCCGTGGAAATCCTATAACTGGCCACACGGGACTTGAAGGCGTTTTGAAGGGCCACCACACCTTTCCCCAAGTGAAAGACGCCGCACCGTCTCGTGTGACGATTGCTCCTCAGATGACCACCGAAGCACGTTCGAGGAATGTTTTCATCGCACACGTCACAGTATTGCGTCCTTGGGAAACCACCTATCAAAACAAACTATTTACACACTGTACAAACACACCAAGCACGCATACCATCACTACTGGAGTTGTTTAGTTTTGGGCGTTTACTCGGCCCCTCACCACCCACCACCGAAGTCTCCATAGCGTCGCCTGTAATTAATACAACTACACTGAAGGTGCTGCTCTACATCAACACAATTTAAACTCACCACTCGTAGATGGTTGGCCCAGCTGTTGACGACAACTTTCTCTCCGGTGGCGGAACAAATTGTCGGCTCTGGTGAAGGACTGTCCACATTCGGTGCATTGAAACATTATAAATGATTAATTGCAATTCTACACTGGGCAGGCTCTTCGCTAGAACGTTAGAGGTATGGCTCTCGCCGAGTATCGCTTCCCTAGCCAAACATGTAAATACAAGGAGCACACTCTAACACACTACCCAGGTACCACGAACGTGGACGTTAAGCCTTGATACCCTGGAGGGGATGGGGAACTAGGTTACGTCGTTTTGGAATTTAAGGGAACTTACATTTGTTTGTCTAGTGAATTGCCGCCGCTAGTTGACAAATTCGCTTCGCTGTGTTGATTAGAGTTCGTGAGACCTCACCTTGCCGCTGCGTCAGCTGGCTGCGCCGTTGCACATACTCATCGTATTTTTTAGCCTTACGACTGTGCCCTTTGGCTATTTTGGGTCTCACCCTCATTATTTTTTTGGTGACGGCTGCCAGTTGTAATTCGATATTATCTAACTGCACATCCATACCGTCCCTCAAGCGTTCCAAGGATTTAATTTCAGCTATTCGTGCAACTCTGTCCTGGTATGATTTTAAATTGTTTTGCGTCAGTGGCATATTTTCGTCGTTGTCATCGTCGTCGTCGTCGCTTACCGAAGAGATGGGCGATATCACACCATCACCCTGTGAAATGGATGATGGTGCAACATCGACCGCCTCCCTCTTAGTGTCCTCGGACGCAACAGAGGAATCGAATGTTGCTACTGTGCCCATTGCAACTTCCGCCACCGGAGAGGCTCGTCCGCTTTCGGATGCTACAATGCGCACAGTATTGTTCTTCTGTGACAGTGGTTGCGGTGTTGCCAGTTGTGAGTTGCGGCTGGTCGGTCGCCTTGAGCCTGAAGCGACTTGGATACCCAATCCGAGGTTTTGGGTCTCTACAGCAACATCGAAAGCGTCTTCCGCAAAAAATGTATCCCCGAAATCAATAGCAACAAAAGTTTGTTCCGGGCGTGTGGGATTGGGGGACTGAGACCTCACCTTTTTCTGCGGTGGTGGTAAATTCTCGCGTATCCCGTCGTTAAAATCAAGACTTGGCATATCCATAAATTTTTGCGTGTTAAACGTTGATGTGTCTTGCACACCCTCGATGCGAACGGCCCCATGTCCAGTCTCAATCGCACAATCCCTTACTGTCTCCTCAATCAATAAATCTACTTCCAAATTTGGCTCAATTTTGCGTTTCTGCCCTCTAACCAAACATTCTTTTAAAATTTTACCACTCGCCGGTTTTTCAGCGGACGATGTGATGGGACTACACCCCGGAACTGCATCAAGTTGGGTTAAAATTTTGCCCTTATTCTGCTTTTTCGACATGCTTTTCCTGCTACTCACCGGTTTTTTTGATGTTCTCAAATCGGCCTCAGATTTTGAGGACACCACTACAACCGGTGGCTGCAGCTGGACATTTTGATGTATTGTAACCTTGTCGTCGGACGCTTTCGATGTAGAAGGTTGAGCCAGTGCGGATTTGGGGTAAGATCCGCTAGCTCTCGGACAGATGCAGAGTACCACATCCTGCGGTTTCCGCAAACTCAACTTACTATACCCTGGCGCCCGCGTAACACCACCACAAACCGTACAAATCACAACACCTGAACGATGCATCACGAACGAGAACAAACTTAAGAGTGACGCTCCTTACCGCCACCACATGTATTTATACTAACAATATGGTGGGGGCTTGTCCTTGCCTTGAGACTTACATTCCGAGCGTTTCCAAATAACAAGAAGGTCCACCGACCTTGCCCTTGAGACATTATAATTCGAGCGTTTCCAATAACCAGAAGGAGCACTGAGCTTGGCCTTGAGACTTTGAAATTCGGGTGCTTACAATAACAACAAGGAACGCTGACCTTGGCCTTGGTCTGGGAATGCAGTGGATGTCGGTATTAAGAACTTGAATTTTACGGTCGCGACGTTCCTTACCGTCAGCGTCACCTTGGCCTTGGTCTGGGAATGCAGTGGATGTCGGTATTGCGAACTTGAATTTTACGGTCGCAAAGTTCCTTACCGTCAGCGTCCTACATAAACATAAAGTCTACAGTGAAATAGCGGCGTCTAGAAACAATTGTCACAAACTATCGGAAATCGGAGGCTCAGATAAAAATAATTCAAGAAACACCACACTGATTGCCCACTAAACAACGGAGATATGAGCGTTTTAAAATTTACAAGGTGGAAAGGTTGGACAAATCGGAAAGCAAAAGCTAATATATACATAATTTTAAAAAACACTCCGATATCTTAATAAACAACGGAGCTATGCTATTTCTAATATTTAACCCCAAGTGGTTGGGGTAGGTGGTAGTTTCAGTTTAAAATCGCAAAGTACAAGGCAATAGGAACCCAATAAAAAAAACTTCGATCAAATATCTAAATAAACAACGGAGATATGTAATTTTTAATATTTTACCCCAAGTGGTGGGGGGGAGGTTGTAGTTTGAGTTTATAATCGCAAAGTAGATGACACTAGGAGTATAATGCAAAAAACCGCGTTTAAATATCTCAATAAATAAAGGAGATATGAGCATTTTAAGATTTTACATTTTTTCAAAAAAAAAACCAAAAAAACCAAAAAAACCAAAAAAACCAAAAAAAAAAATTATTTTCGTGTGCGACATTTTTCAAAATTTTTTTTTTTTATTTGTTTTGAAAATAGTATCGGTTGATCGCGACTTGGTTGGGTACTTTTAATGGTGTAAACACGGCTTTTAGCTTTGTGCATTATTATAAGGTAGATTAGTTTTTTTTTTTTGCCCCACCCCTTCCCCCCACCCTTACCACCCCAACGAAATTTTTTTCCCTATATGCACCTTCCATTAAAATATTTTAGGCAATATATATACTAGGGTTCCACCTGTGTTTCCGCTAGAGGTTGATAAGAAAGCGTAACCCCATTTAATTTGGAAGGAAACATTAACAAGATCTGGGAGAATAGATTTCTTCCTTAATTGAACAGCTATCATTAACAAGATCTGGGGGAATAGATTTCTTCATTGATTTAGTAGCTATTTTTATACAACAGCTAGTTAACGATAGATGGCGACAACAAACACATTATCCGACATATATTCAAATATTTATATTATTGAATTTAAAAATCTACTTTATTTTTTTACAAGGAAACTGTAGGTTTTAGGGAAAAAACACAAGAATCAAAAAACTCTTAGAATTCATCAAGCTTTACGAAAACTTTTTTCTATTACATAAATTTTGCATTTTGAGCCTTCTCAAGGTCAGGGGTTGTACCCCTTCTTTAAAACGCCCGAATTGTATAGACGAAGGTCAAGCCCAAGGTTACCCACTTTCATCCCCCTCTTCCTAAAATTCCTCCATTCATTCTGTCTCCGACAACCATCCAGTGCGGTCATCATGTTCTTCAAGTGCTTTTTTCATGAGTGGCCTTTGTTATCAACCTTGGGACTTGTGCAAGGATCTTGGGACGATTTCCGTGCTGGGGAGCATATGCCCTTGGCCCCAACTTACAATTACAATCGGTTCATCCCGTCATATGAGTTGGAGGAAGCCCTTCTGCACTTCCTAGGAAGGGAAAACCAAGTGGTGGCCTTGATTTCGATTAACGGTGGGGCCCTTATTGAGGACCGCGACAGGAGGCAACTTTTCGTTGCCTCACGAATCATCGAGCCCTTCCTAGAACAAATGGCGATGGAGGACCGCTCCACCGAACATGGAAGTGTGTACGTAGACCTCCCTGAACCACTGCCCGACTTCATCAACTTAATGTGGCCACACCTTCCGTGGAGGACAAAGCCGGAGGAGTAGTTTTAGTTGTAATTTTAGGTGTAAATAAATTTCTTAGTATTATTCGTTATAGTTGTAATTATAAATTTTAGTTGTAAATAAATTTCTTAGTTTTATTTGTCTTTGTTATTTACTGTCGAGGTGGTTTATTATAGGGTGTACATGCTTAGTACATTCATATTGAGTTGAGTGCTTCAAGGCTGCAGAATGCCTATCAATAAGTTTGGACAGCACATGCATAGTGATTCTACTCGTCACTCTCAAGTGTTCCTCTTCGAAGACCTGGGTGGGCTTGATAACCTATATTATGAAAAAAACCTACTTCTCTTCGCTGAAACTGCACTACCTGGTGGATTGTTTGGTCTGAATAACACTGGTACATCCGAATATATTATACCCTTCACTAAGGCTAGGATAGATAATGTTATTGTTAATCCTCGCAACACACCAATCATAATCAATAATATTATACACACCCCTAACGAAGTAATTGGGATGGTTTTACAAAAAGGTGATAAACTCAAATTTCAACAACTTCATCCCTTATCCAAGCTGGCCGTTGAATTTCAACTCACAGCTCCAATTATTGCAACCTCTTAGCGTGGTATGTATATTGAAATAATACAACTTTCTCTAATTACTACTTTTATTTCTTACTAAGTAATATCTCACAACTGTACACATTTATTCATTACCATATCACACTTAATTAATTCCATGAAAAAATGCAACATCTCATACATGCATGCTACATTTTCTGATTTTATACGTAGAGTATCCAAAACGCTCTCGATGTTGGTTTTTACATCCCCAGGTAAAGTACAAATACCTCGAGTTATACTTAGATAAAACTGTTCAAACTCTTGACACTTTAAGCACTCCAGTTTGTATTCTAACAATTTTAACAACTCCCAACATTCGAACACTGATTCGAGTCCTAAGTACACTTCAGATATACCTATTTCTTGAAGCACAATAACTTTCCTCAGTCCTATTGTTTTAAAACATATTCTTTTCACAGCACTCAGGTTACGTGGTTGTAATTGACAGTCTCTACTGTAAAAGTAGTTACATATGACTCCCTGATTTTCTACAAGCACTTTAAACTCAGCTTGCTCCAACAGAACAAAATCGCCTTTGTTGCCGTTAATTACAACTGCTGGTACAAACGATGCTCTGGTACAACACAATCCCACAGACGTGAATTTACTTTTTGACTTATTTAACGGATACATCGTTGAGTTCAATAATATTGGCTGCTTTACCTTAACACACATTTCTTCTGTCTTCATTAACACTTGCTGTTTAAGACTTTCAACCGACTGTTGTAACTTATCCATTCTTACCCACCAAACTTGATACTACCCATCGACATCACACCGCGTTTATATATACATCTTTCAAGGTTATTTGCCAGCGTTTATATATACATCTTTCAAGGCTATTTGCTTTAACGGTGGGAGATTTGTACGACCTTGTCTTTCATAATAATATAGTAGTGCTTTCTACTACAGCTACCAGTTATCATCATGCCTGCTATTTTTGGAGATGCGCTTTTTGAAGATGCGCCAGCATTCTACGAGGAGTTTGAGGACTTTCTTAGTTCGCAGCCACCGCCTCCATCACCTCATCGACTCCAGGCTGTCGTGACGCTCGACTATTCCATGAGCCTTGCCAGTGAGCGCCTATGGCAGACGACCGTCCTGAGAACGGTGCCTACCACATACGAGGGCGACCCATTCCTGTGGTGGAGGCAACATATAGAGGTCCCCATCCAGCGCTTTCTAGCGCAACTACCAGATGGGGATGTAATGTACATTAGTTATTGTTGGACTGATTAAATAAATCTATAAACGTGTCTGATTTTTTTTGTTCTTGTGGTATATATAGGACCCTAATACCTAACTCGCTGTTAGTCAGTTGCTCCACTTTCTACAGTCATGTGCGTCGACGATCGTGAAATACATTTCCAAAGCTTTTTGGAACGATTAGACTCCTTCAATACTTGGACTGGAGTTCAAAGTCCAGAATCGTTGGCCAGAGTTGGTTTCTTCCATATAAAAAACGGTGAAGATGATGTGCAATGTTTTTACTGCGGAATTAGAATTCATAACTGGGAGCCTCATGACGAACCCCTCTCTGAACATCTCCGCTGGTCTAAGAATTGCAAATATGCAAATTACATTCGCGCCTTACGAACTGCGCAAGACCTATTACTAAACACCATGACACTTTTCGAAGAGTTAACTACTTTCGGAGATGGCGGTGGTATCGACGTAGTTGGTGGAGGGGCGCTTACCAACCAAGGTTGCTGTTGTTGTCGCAAAAGATCGCCAGTGCATTAGTTGCATTCATACGCTCTACATGGTGCCCCTAAAATTTTTAGTCGCTCTCGCGGCCGTTTATGATGGTGTCGTCTACGTGCTTCAACCACCACATTGCAGTTCGGCGTCTCTTGCTTACAACGATGGTGTGCACAATGTTACGTGGCGTAAAATGGATACCAGTTCGTTGGCAACTCTTCCCGTTTTTAAATTGCCTGTGAAAAACTTTACGAAAGATGGTGTTTTTACGTTCAAGATCAAATACAATTGTTCTACCTATACAGTAGACACTAATTGGCAAACCATTTTAGTGACGACCAAGCCTGATGTTTTGAAGATGCTGCATCAACCCCCCAACAGCTCCTGTTGTGTTTCCACGGTTGTTTTAAGCGTTATTTTATTCTGCATTTTGTGTATGTGTGTTACATATTTCGTTATCTGTTGGTACTATAATAAATTAGTCTAATGTATATGTAAGACAAATAAATATTACTCTTCTTTTTGCGTTCTTTTAATTCTTTAAAGTTATGGCGCTGAAGATTATTTTACGTTAACTTAACATAACTACATACACACTCAAAAAAGAACACACACATATATTTATATAAATATTTATTCGATCCAAAAATAATTAATGGCGACCACGTCGCCATCTACCAATCTCGATAAGTATTTTATTGTGGGTAGCTTCACGTGCCGGCTCCACCACTCTTCTGTCTCCTGGAGACCTTGGAATGGTTCTGGCAGCGTTCTCAGGACGGCGGTCTCAGCTAACTGCCCGTTGCCGATCATCATCGTGTAGTTGACTGTGATGACAGCCTGGAGGTGACGAGGTTGTGAAGGTAGCGGTTGCGAGGCTATGAAGTCCTCAAACTCTTTGTAGAATGCTGGGGCATCTTCAAAAAGCTCATCTCCAAAACTAGCAGGCATGATGATAACTGGTAGCTGTAGTAGAAAACGATGCGACTTATATAGGGCAAAACCTTGAAAGAGCTAACCTTGAACAATAGCCTAGAACAACTGGTCATAACCTTGAGCAACCGAACTTGCAAAATAGCGCTGACCTTGATCGTTGACTTAGCCTTCCAAGTGGCCTCGACCTTCAAGTTTAGCCTTGACCTTGAAGTTCAGCCTTGCAAAATAGCCTTGACCTTGAACTCAAGGACAAGTGGTGGGGGGAGGTTCTACAACTGTCCATTCTAACCTACTGATATTCAGGTGTGCGTAATTTTTAAGGTTTTGTTAACATGCAGTTATTTAAAATAACGAACTCCGTTGCACAGCCGTTCGCTAATTAAATTTAAGGGTATCTGGGGACCTTGAGAATGGCAAATTATTCAAGTTAATTTATTTCGTTGCACAGTCATAAATTAATTGAATTTAAACGGTCAGGAGGGGGGGGGGGGACCTCGAAAAAGGTAAATTATTCAAGTCAGTTTATTCCGTTCCACAGTCATAAACTGATTGAATTTGAATGGTTATTAGCATCCCAGGGAAATTAATTTATTCAAACCAACATATTCCGTTACACAGTCATATGTTAATTTGAATTTAAGCGGGGTACCTTGAGAAACTGGTTTAAGATTCGAATTTTTCTGGTGCTCCGGGGCGGGAGCGAAGCTCTCCGCGGCGGAAGCCGCGAAACTCGGCTGGAGGCCCGGGATGATCCTCGGAATAATCTCGTGCTCCGGCCGGCGAGAAATTTCATTTTATATGTTGCAGTCGTTCCGCCGCGTTGTGATGCCCGGAAGGAATGCGCGGCGAACACTTCTCCATTCCAGTCGCGCAGAGCGATGAACTTGCGGCTCGAGCAGATTGGGATTCTTGTAACGCCAAAAACGTGAAGATTAAGCGCTTTTAGTTTAAAATTAAAGTTCAGTAGCGCTTAATCAAGAGCGCAACGTTACAGAGGTAGTCCAGTGTCTTGGCCTCCGAGGTCACCTGACCTAACACCCCTTGACTATTTTTATGGGCATATGAAGTCAATAGTTTATGCAAAAGAAAATGTCGCAATAGGGATGAACTTGCGAACCGAATTATCGATACTGCAGCGCAAATAAGAAATTCTGACATTACGAAGAGCCAGTCTTTGTATTGAAGCTGCAGGAGATAACTTTGCAAATACATTTTTAAATGAACAAGTTAAATAGTTTTCTTTACATTTCATCAATTTTTGTAGTTCTGATAGGAAGCATTTTCGGACATACGTTTAAGCAATTTTAACACTAAATGACTTCAATAACATGTCATTAAGCTATGGACCTCGAATCATGGGATACCCTGTATAGTGAGGAAAAAGTAACGCATTGTGTCTTATCACTTTTTTACTTCCTTTTACACTAAAGGAAGTATTGGATTCACCCCAAAAATTCGAAATTGAGTTTTCAACAGATCTTCACATTTTAGAGTCCCCTGAACCAAATAAACATTTTTTTTCATTGATCTGTCTGTGTGTCTGTCTGTGCGTGTGTGTGTGTCTGTCTGTGAACAGAATATCTCAAAAACGAAAAGGGGTATGACGTTGAACCTTCATATATAAGTTTTGTGTACTATGTAGATACGACAGCAAGCTTTTGAAGAAAATCGCATAACCGGAAGTAGGTGTTTACTCTTGTGATTTTTCAGTTTCTTTCGATTTTTTTAAAAACGGCTCTAACGATTTTTTTCAAACTTCACATTTTTATTAAATTTTTAATGGGTATTGATGTGAGATAGGTGAATAGTTGAATACCACTAAACGTAACAGAAATTAAGAAAATAAAACAGAGATAACGCATAATTTAATTCCAAAACAGTCACGAGATAAAGTTTCATAACAGGTATAATAGTAAAACAATGATCAGCAAAAGGGGTACGGATGTTAACTTGTACATAATGTATGTAACATAGTACAACTCCATTCTGAGAACTGGGTACTTTACGTCGCAATGGAAGGTGTTACGGCTAAAACGCGTTACGCTTCAACGGCACATTAATTTTCCCATCCTTTTCATGCTATTTTCACTAACCCCTTGCTACCCTTGGTGCTGCACTGTTTTAAAGCCACCAAATTCGTTTGACGGCCTTGGCAGTTCATTGATCCGTTGTTAGGCGTAACTAGACCATGTCTTGTGTTTTTGAAAATCGCGCGCTTTGCTTCGCGTTCTTCTGTTGACGTCCCTTGAAACGTTCCCAGGCAAATACTTCGTCGTTAACTTTTGCCCCAGTTTGGGGCTATCTGATAGTGACTTGGAAGGGCAATATAGTGTCCTTGAGAGCACTCGCGTTACCTCGGATTTCTGCCCATCGCATTTGATTGCAGATTTGTATCGGCGTTGCTATCGAGCTCTGTGTCGTGAGCTGAAGGTATGTGGTTCGTTATCATAATTAGGCAGTTTCGTTTTGCGTATTTTAGAGCCAATATTAGAGTGGTTAAAGTTTGAGCTATTAATCGGGGCTGTTAGTTTGAGGTCGTTTCGGAGATCTATTGCTGAGTCTTTGATTATTAAGTGGAAGCTGTTGTTGTTCCTCATTTATTGCCAGAGTCGCCAAAAACGCACTTCGTAGATTTGCAGTTGTTTCAGTAACTCCCGTTCGTTGCAATTTTGCGTAATCTATCACCGATGCTTTTAAACTACTGTAATTTAGTGGCAACACTAGAATTTTATTGCAGACTCTAATAATGCAGTTTGGGCATTTCTTAAATAGGAAGGAAATATGCAAAGAGCAGCACCCATAAAGTCTGTAAGACTCCGACAGGATCATAAAAGGCCGGAGCTGCCATAAACGGCGCTCGCTAACGGTTCGCAGATTGCCCAAATGACACCGTTGAAATTACGGAATACAATATTCCAATTATTAATTTTAATAATTAGTGTTGCCTTCAATCGAAGTACCACGTGTGAGGTATTGATACGCGCAGCAAAATGCAAGGAAGACGATGGACGTCATCCTGAAGCCGAAACGAGCAAACCCCCCGAGCTCGGTGTAAAAACAAACAAACGCCGGAAATTCTCTCACAGTGAGAGCCACAAAGCGTCCCGGTTATATGAAATATAATCTAGTCGTGTTTGGTTTCAAAATACGTGAAATTAACCCAGATTGACGATGGAAAAAGCTTAGCCAAGCAGCTCTGTGTGTGCACTCCCAACGTGCCCAGAGTACCTTGCTAACCTCAGTAGCTCAAAGCAGGATTCCAGCTCCTACCAACTAACGCAGCTCTGCGTACTTATGCACTTGTTTAAGTGTAGCCAGAGTTTCTTAGCATCACCGCCAGCTCAAAGGAAGACTCCAGCATGAAGTTGTTAGCCGGCTCTGTGTGGACACTTCACTACGTGCCAATAGAGCTCCTCTTTAACATCTTCAACGAACCAAAGCTCCGGAACCGCCGTACGCACCACCTGACATCTTCATCACCAGCTTCAGCATAGTTGCCGTGCAACCGACCAACTTCGCGGATCAGACGTGCTCCAGGTCAGATAATAGGCTCGTTTACCGTACCGGGTAAACTTTCGAGAGCCGGAGCTCTCTGAACTTCTTTAGTAAGCTGCAGACTTGTTTTGCCTCCATTTTGGTATTGTTACCACTGCAATATGGTATAATTATCTCCTTTTATGTAACGCTTCTACAGATCATATATCTCCTGGACGTTATTTACGCCCCTTCCTCGTAGCTAGAACCTTTAGATATCTTGCATTTAGAAGTAAATTTGATACTGCTTTTAAATATGTGTGGACTTTTAAAATAGACAGCTGTATATCTAGCAAGCTGCTATACTACCACACTTCTTAAAGAGTCATATGCTTTGTATTTACATTTTTATTACACTAGCACTTGTAAGTATAACCAAATTCTTGTAATATTTTGCCAGTAGAGCCTTAAACCAATATTGGTTTGTTTTGGTGCTGCTACTCTATAGAAGGTAACACTGATAGTAATGTAAATAGTACAGCAGGTTGATGATATTCACCCTTGGATGGGGCCATGGGCGTAACTTGGGGCATCACTTGGAAGGGGGGGATCACAACTCTCTCTAACAAATAAAAATATGAATTTCCGAAAGCGGCTTCCACAAAATTTTGAAACTTACATTGCAAAAGGAATGCTGCATTTGCACTTTACAGCCAACATTGGCGGGGGGGGGGGCAAGGAGGGGGTGGTAGCTCAAATTACGCCTATGGATGAAGCGGAAACATCCTGGGGATTAATGATTCCAATATGACGTCACACACCAAACAAATATGGGGACTTAGGGCACAACAAAAAACAATAACAGTGGAGAGTATGGGCATGGTATACGTGTTTTTGTTGAATTAAATAAACGTTTTATCTTTTAAGATTTAAAATGTTTGTTGTGTTATGAATTGTGGGAGCCGTGGAGAATGCGATAAAGTATAATTTTTAGAATTTCTACACCTTTAAACTTTAGATTTATGCTGCGGAAGAATAAACTGTCAAAACTACTCAAGGAAAAGTGGTTAATTGCTATAAAACGAAGCGATTTAACGGAAAGCAAGTTAAATTATGCAAACGTTTATAGCAAGCATTTTATTTCAGATAGGTTCTGCAGTGTACGTTCCATAGTATAACTGTTACAGCATTATTATAGATGTATAAATTGTTGTAGGTAGGTAGTGATTTGTTTGCTGCTTTTGTTATTTTATATAAATGTTACAGGAAAGCCAGCTACTTTACAGGATGTCAATAACCCAGACTATATTTCATGTTTACACATGGGTTATAACTTAAAACAGTATGTGTATGTATAGGCTCCTTAACCCAATGAGGGTTATGGCCTCATCCTTTCTGGATGTTATTAAACCCATTTTCCGAGGTGGATTAGTCCTCACACCTTCCGGTTTTATATCTTATAATGTAATTTGGCTTTCTCTGTTACGTGTCTCCATTCTTTTCTATTTTTACACTTCTTTCTCCAATTTATTATTACCATTAATCTTAGATCTTCCAGCACACTATCCCACCATCTGTTTTTCGTCTTCCTCTGTATCTTTTCCCTTCCTGTTTCCATTTTGTTATCTTTCTGATGACTCGACTGGTGGCATCGCTTAATGTGTCCGAACCACTTCAGTCTCTGTGCTTTAATGTATCTGACTATATCCTCTCCTATTATTTCTTCTTGTCATTCGAAGTTCATTTTTCTTCGAAGTGTAATGTTGTCAATCTTTACTGGTCCTAAGTAGTATATTTCTTAATATTCTTCCTTTAAATTTTCTGAGTTTTTCTTCTTCCGTTGTTTTCAGGCCCCAGATTTGCATTCCGTACGTTACTTTTGGCCTTATTAGTTTCAAGTAGATCCTTATTTTTGTTGCTTTTTGTACCTGGTTACTATTTAAAAGGGCATAAAATACTTTGTTTCCTTTTTGTATTCTTTCTTTAAGTCTTTTATTTTCCTGTTCCGGTCTTGTGATCAGGTTACCCCTTCTAATGTGTACTACTCTACCTGAATGTTCTGTTCTTGTGCTGGATTCTTGTCGAACTGCATATATTTTGTTTTGGCTTCGTTAATTTGAAGGCCATAGTATTTAATCTCTTTATCGATGCTTTTGAGTTTCTCTATCAGCTCTTTTTTGTTCTACTGATTATCGTTGGCATATGTAATAACTTGGGTCCCTGTGTTGATAATTTTCCCTTATATTTCTACTTTCTGTACGATTTTCTCAATTATCATGTTGAAAAGTATTGGTGATAGTCTGATAGTGTATCTACTTGTTTCACACCTGTATCTATTTTGATAAAGTTTGTTGTTATTCCATTTATCGTTACTGCTGCTTCTGTCTCTTCCAGGGTCATTTTTACCAATCTTACTAGTTTTTTGAAAATTCCTGATTCTTCTAGTTCCCCTATCATCTTCTGTCTATTGATGGAGTCGAATGCACTTATGACGTCCAGGAACGCTATGTGAAGTTTGATGTAATAGGCATGTGCTCTTTCCATTATTTGTTCCATTATACAGGGTGTTATGGAAATGAGTGCAAATATTTTAACCCGTAATAGAACTCGCTAAACTGAACAACTTCTTCACTTATAATTTTTTCGAAAACGCCCTCAAAACTGAGTTAAAATTCAAATCACTAAAAATGCATACCCGCCTATGGAATAATATTTTAATTTAATGGCACAAAACACAAAAAGCATTTCTTTGATATGCAAACCAACAAAAACTGCATAGGTACTGATAAAACCTTTAGTTCACATCTGGTCACCAACGTACCTTATCAATTGAGGTAGGTAAGTTATTGACCGCATGTTTTTTGTCCAGGAACTTTGAAATTTTAATATACTTGTGTCGTTCACCTTTAACTTAGATTACCAAGCGGTTCGTCAAATTTAGGGGAGACAAATGATTGAAAAAATATGCGATTAAATGAAAAACGATAAATAGAAAGGTTGTTCATTTTAGTGAGATCTATCACTGGTTAACATATTTGCAGTCATTTCTATAACACCCTGTATGTAGTGCACCCGTTGTGCCTTTTCCTGATCTAAATCCCTGTTGGTAGTCTTGGATTATTTTTTCTGTGTATGGTTGCAATCTGTTCTTTAATACGTGCGTAAGAACTTTGTATGACGTATTGAGTAATGTGATTCCCCTGTAGCTGGCGCAGTTTTCCGGGTCTCCTTTCTTATAAAGTGGCGTTATTGTCCTTCTTCTCCATTCTTTTGGCATTGATTCCTTTTTCCATATCTCGTTTATCATCTTGTACATCTGGTGTGTTGTCTTTTCTCTTACATATTTTAGTAGTAATAACAGGTGATATCAGCAGTACCGACAAAAAAAGCCAGCTGATGTTGGACGAAAACAAGATGTGGATTCAAATATGCATAAGAAACAGAAAATACAAGAAGATATTGCTGTGACAGAGGTATGGTTATCAGTGTAACATTACGACGCGTACAGACATGAGTAATAGAATGAGTAATGTAACGTAACACGAATTTGTGTAGACATCACAACAAGCGAATAGCAAATAGCCAACGCATTGATGGATCCGCTCAGTTGTTTCGAGCATGCTGAACGGTCAGCAGACACTCATTGCCAGAAGTACTTTTATGCATCTACTGTTGTAAAATGAATGGAAACCACGAACACGTTCCTGGTGGAAGTAAACGTATAATTTTATTTCTACATTCTTCTACGTCTATCTCCATGGAATCAGCAAGTTTCCACCAGGCGTCATCTTTCAGGGGTTTTCTTTAGTAAATAGGATCTTCGGGATCGCGTGGATCAGTTCAATTATTCTTATTTTAGTCATGAACCGTAAATACGTTCAACGGACATCCAAACATACATTGCGAACATAACCAAAACTTTGTGTTCGGGGTAAAACCGACAGTCAACGCATCAGTCTGAACCATTCTGTGAGCGTTATGTGCAATGCTTGCAGTAACGTATACATAGCGCTGTACTATACATATTTCGCGTTTTGCTGTGTAGATACCGTAAATTACAATCTGCATTTATTAATAAGTTCCAGCTTTACTTTATTCAAGTTCATATCTATTTACAGATAAAATAATCTATATTATCTACTACTTATTTTATGTCTACGACTATTTTACTAATTTATTAAATCCTTGGGTATCGGAACAATCTTCTATATCACCTTTAGGAGATTCCAAAAAAAAAGAGGGAAATAATAAAGGATGCCATACAGACGTGAACATGAAGAATATGTATCGGCTACAGGAATATTACGATTTTTCAACGAACAGTTTCGGTTTTAACAACTAAAGGTGGGTAACTTTGTCTTTTGAGAGTTCTGTTGACAATGATTGAAACACTTCATATTGTCCCGGTTTGGAAAATTTTAAAGTATTTAATGCTTTGTTCGGATCGTTAAACTCGTTTCTACCAAACAATCATAACAATGCCCTTCTTACTTTTCAGAAACTTCTGATTACATATATTTTCAAAATGTAGTAGATGTCATGTATTTACATTCGAAAGATGCTGTATTTGGCCAGACAGAGCGGTTTAAAAAAACAATAACAACTTGTTTCAAAAATCTTTTTATAACAAAACAACCATTATTATAAATACATTTGAAATATTCATACAAAATCCTTTTTATTCGTTAACATCAGCACAATGCTGGTCGAATTACAAATACCGTCATACCATCAAATTCTTAATATGCGTTACTCCTCAGGGTAGCATAACTTATATAAGTGAAGCATGGGGTGGCAGAATATCCGACAAACATTATAAATAGTTAGTTTTTAAATTACGTACTTAACTCCGAGCGATGTAATCTTAGCTAGTCAAGGATTTTAAATTCAACATATTGTCGAGATATTCGGTATGAGTTTCAATTCCAGCATCTACCAAAGAAAAGAAAATAATTACATCCTATTAAAATTGAAGAAACTGGCAAATGTTAGAGACCAAATACACATTTTGGTAGTACTGCCAGGCGAAGATACTTTAACCATAGATAAAATGTTATGGGCATGCTGTGTATTAATAAACCTCCGTAATATGTGTTTATTTTTATAATAAATGTTAATTTGAACTGTTTTTTTTGTAAGGTTTGAATTGTTATAAATGGTAGTGTTTTTTATTTTGTATAAGACAAGGCATTTCTACAAAAAGAAATAAATTATAAATTTTTCCAAGTGATGTTTTTTATTCTACAGGATGCTGCACCAGCAGGCGCAACATACACATTTCAAAGTGTTCAAATATTGGTTTCCATCATCATTTTACAGCAAAATTCCATCTAGGTTTTTAAAGAACTCTAAGTGCACTTTAAAAAACCACTTTGTAATGTAAATGTTGCGTCCATTGGTGCAGCACCCTATGTTGTAATCATATATTTAAGCAATGCAACACGTTTGGCGTTCTTGTGGCGTGGTTTTTGTGATTTTCTACAATCTAAGAAAACCATTTAAGACACAAATGTTGAATAAAAAACCAAATATGACGCCTAAGTTAATACCCAAATCTCGCTTGGTATTTTTTAGGTTATATATCGAATTTGGAGATTTCTATGCACTCTCTGTGGAAATGTATATGTTACGGCAATTATACATAATCTCTAGGCATTATATAAAATGCCTAGTCATTATATATAATGACTACACGGTTGCAGGCAATATGTATTATTGGAGGCTAAGTTAAATAAACCGGCATCGCTGATTCTAATTTCTAGGCTGTGTGTCGTTTTAGCTTGTTTAGGTTAGTTGCAGCCTTTGATTGTGTCTGTTATATGTACCCTTACATGAGTTGGCGTGTCTCCGGTGATGTTCACCGGTCATTTCCTGATGCCGATGATGAACTCGACTGCCATAAATACCTAGAAAATTTGCTAGAGCGTACACCCATTGGCTAATACGTACTAATTTTTACTTGAAAACAGACATTTCATAAAATGCCTATAGCTCATTAGGAATTACATATACTGCCTTAGGTATTATATCAGTGACGTAGCTAGGATTTCCTTTCGGGGGGAGGAGGGGCTCACCTTCACGTTTCGTTCAACGGTTGCCATACCAAGGCTAAAAGATAGGGCAGGGGCTGTGAATGTTTTCTGGAGTATATATTAGAGCTTATTAGGAAGTGAAATTAATTATTACTGTATTTTTCAAGTCAGAAATTTATTGATGCAAAGTACAGATGATGTACTTCTACAATCATATACATTAGTGATTGGTACATAATGATATAGGTATTTTAATTTTACAAAAGCAATCTCCATGATTCGAAGAGCGACACATTTAAAAATACTCTTAAATAACAAAACACATTTAAAGTAAATATTGGAAGAAATTTACACTCTTGGAACGAAAAATATAAAAATTTACAGTTATGAAACTCTAATCTACACAGAGTTGAATTGTCAATTTTCAGTCTAGACAGGTAAGAGATGATTTTATATTTTTTTTAGATTTCGAAGGAGTGGGAAAAATTCAATACCTCGAACTCCTTCCCTGACTACGTCACTGCGTTATATATAATGCCTGGTTAAAAAATATAAAAGTTACATCTTAACCGGTTTCTAGTAAAATGTTGCAAGCAACAAAAAAATATATAAACTAAAAAAACTGTAATTAACTAAGATTGCAACTTATCTAAAAAACGAAACAAAATGCAAAAAGGGCAACTATATAATCTAATCACTGAATCCTAAGGCTAACACGTTTTCAAATTAAACACTACACTATTTAATTCTCACTAAAATTGTAAACAAAAAACATAAACGAAAAACAGAAACAGATTAATTACAAAAAGGCGTTAGTGGAAAGGTATTGCAATGGTTAATAATTTTGCACTTTTTAACCAGTATTTTCTTTTTCTTCTTCGTCGTTTCTTCTTTATAGAGGAGTCGTAATCTCTTGACCTCGTTAGTTGTTTTGGTTTCCTATTCTATGAACTATTGTTCTCCATCTTTCTCTGCTTCTTGCTTTCCTTGTGGGTTGATGGACCATACTATTGGTGGTTTTCTTGATTAGATCTGTCCATCTTCTAGGGTACCTCCCACGAGGCCTGGTTCCTTCTACTTTTCCTTGTGTTATTAACGTTTCTAGGCCTTCGTTGTTTTGTCGAGTAATGTGCCCGAAAAGTCTTAGTATTTGTTGGTTTACAATTTGTGACAGGCGCTATGGTTCGTTGATTTCTTGCAGGATTGAGACATTTGTCCTTTTAACGAATACTTACCGGATAATTAATGTACGATTATTTGATTTTTTATTTTCATTTCCACGAAAACTGCACAGAAATAAACGAACTTGGCATATAACCTTCAAAATTTAAAAAAAATGGATGGTCTAGCTATAAACGATATTGACGATAGCATGCTTATTTTTACAATACTTTAGTTGTGTGAATTGAGTTTTTAAATATCAAGTACCTACTTGATTACAACTAGTACTTATTTAACCAGTTAAAAAGCATTGCTAAACAAACTCCTAGACATAATTTAATATGTCAGTTCACTTTCGATTACTCCTGATGGTACATATTTACATTACATACAGTGTTTTCTAAAAAGTTTTCAACAAATGGAAAACTTTATTATTGATTCCTCAAGAAATTTTACCTTTTATTAAAACTTGTGCTTTATTTAACACCAGTTTTTTAGAGCTTCAATTGATAATATTAATGTTTTAGTTTTTTATTTAAAAATTTTATTAGATCAAAGAAACTGACTATTTCATTCACTAAACCTCAAGAATAGTAGAATATAAGGTGTAATGAAAGTTTAGTGAAGGGAATAATCAGTTTGGTTCACATAACAGAACACTCAAGTGAAAAGTAAAAAATGAAAAATTAAATTCAGTTAATCTGTGGACGACCTGCTTGGATAGGGATGAGGCTGTGGATGAGATATACCTCGATTACAGCAAAGCTTTCGACAAAGTCCCCCACAATAGACTGATACAAAAAATGGAACATATTGGGCTGACAGGAAACTTGCTAAAATGGATAGCCGAGTTTCTTACAAACAGAACATTCCATGTTAGAATTGGAAGTGGTTTATCTAACTCTTTACGAACTACTAGCGGAGTACCACAAGGATCTGTCTTAGGACCAATTTTATTTCTTATTTATGTAGCAGATCTTCCTAGCTTACGTCAAAACGAAACAGCTATACCGGGTGGTTGATCATACCTCTGAACATAGGTAATTTACATGGCTTATCACGGTTATGCATATTTCTACTCACCATTTTTATGGAAAAATATGGTAGTGGTACTAAATTAAAGAGAATATTAATTTTAAAATTTAGATATTCGCAAATATGGGCGGCCGCGCTTCCCAAATATGAATGGCCGCGCTTGTTAAAAAACAAAAGCTCTTTGTTGACTACTCAGATAATTGTGTCGGTTAAAATGGATACAATTTACTCTAACGAGGAAAGGGTGTTCATTAATAAAATTTTTCAAATATATTTTTCTTATAACTTTTTCATTTTAGCAACAGGTATTTTACTTTTGTCACAATTTTAAATTAATTAAATTTCCCGCTAAACCGTAAAACAATTGAAACATATAATATTCCTACAACTGGTTTTAAATGAAGCACAAACTTTTATAGGGATAAATTTTTTTGCAAAATCAATAAAGAAGAAATTTTCCATTTGTTGGAAACTTTGTGGAAAACGCTGTATGCATAAAACTTAAATTAACAAAGTTAACACTACATTTTTGTTTATTTACTACATGTGTCGCACAGCCACAATTTATCAGGTACTTTTTAAGCGATACCATTGTATTTCACAACTGTCATAGTCGCACTGAATTATTGAATGGCCATTATCAGAACTCTTACAGATACTCAGTTTCTTTAACTGCCTTCCCCTCTTGTCGTATAAAAAACGACTTAGTAACTCCGGCACTATAGCATTTGTATGAAAAATGACATCTGGAAAGTAGGTACTAAAAAACAACATAATTGGTGCAGCCAGCGAATCCCTAGGCACTAAGAAAGTCTACAAAACTATCAATACTAAGAAACCACCTTGGTTTTGCAATGACTAAAAATATTAGCAAACACAAAAAAGCAGGCGTACTTAAAATAGAAGACGAAGAAAACTCAAGAAGAATTTGAATGCTACAAAAGAATAAGTAACGAGGACAACGCGGAAATAAGAAGAATAAAGCAAACCTTCTGGGAGACATGTACTAAAAATCAAGAACGAGACTTCTATGGGTCACAAAAACAAATATGGCAAATGATAAGAAATCAGAAAGCCAAAACCCAAAAATACATAACAGCAAACCAGAAAATTAGTGAAGAAGAACAGATACACCACTTCGCAAACCTGTATTCCACAGATATCATAGAAAATACTGAAGACAGAGAACCGAAAAATAGAAAGTCTCCTGGAGAAGATGGCATTACCAACGAGATGATAAAATATGAAGGAAGTGCTTTAGAAGACAAGATAACATCCCTGATCCAACGAACAATCATTGAAGCACGAGTACCCGAAGAATGGAAAACCAACACCGTTATCCCAATTTTTAAAAAGGAGACAAGCAAGCTCCAAACAACTATAGAGGAATCAACCAGAATCATAGCGCAAAAACTGTCGCAACTAATCTCATTATGGGATGAACAACAAGGTTTTAGAAGGGGCCGAACCTGCACGGACGCGATATTTGTTATCAGGCAAATAGGCGAGAAATCACTAGAATACAACAGACCTGCCTTCCTTTGCTTTGTTGATATAAAGAAAGCGTTCGACAGCGTGCAACTAGTAAATATAATGGAAGGGCTGGATAAGTATGATCTCCCAGATAACTTACGACTATTGATAAAAGACATATTTTTTTATATATACTGTGGCGAAGGACGGCGAAGGGCGGCCCTTACCTGTTGGTGAAAGTTGTATTAGGTATTTTTCCAGCTGGTAAATATCAGCCTAGGTTGGTTAACTAGTCGAGAGGGTCGGGGTTCCAGCAAAGCTGCAACAAAACTATGGGATAGGGAGCCAGGTCCTCGAAGTAGACAAATCCTTGGGTCGGACCTCCCCAAGGTCAGAGATACAGCAAGCAAATCAAAATAACAGGAGAACCAATAACTAGTAACAATCTTTATTTGGAATATGGTTCTATAGTGCAACAATAACTATCAACAAACTCATACAAAACACATACCACCAATATACATAATAAAACAAACCAACAACCAATACAGATCTATCACAGTCATTGCATAAATAACACCAATAAATAACACAACGAATACAAAATATCACAAGTAAATATCAAAAGTTGACCTATAAGCAACGAATAGTGCCATATAAAACTAAACCATCCAGAAGGGCGCTAGATACTTAGTAATCACCTAGATAGTGCTCAAATCCTATAACAATTAAATAAATGCAGTAGCGTGTCTAATCACAAATACAGTGGCGATCACCGTGAAGCATGACTACATTAACCTACGATCAAAACCAAAAAAAGCTTTAAATACTCAACTATACCCCGTTAAGCGGAGTGCAAAACAGAGGGGTGCGAATAGCGCAAGCATAAAGTAAGGCCAACGTTCAACTCCGATGGTTGGCTTAATAAATTGACTTTACGGCACACAAAATTTAGACGGGGCGGTACCAGCAGGTTATGATATCTCACAGGGGTGCTAGATCCTATAAAAAATTCATAAGGTGTTCTCTGAAGCTCTAACTCAGTACTTGCGGTCATCCTAAACCCATAACTTGACTAAAAAAAAATCAGAAACTGGCAGCTAGTTAAACTCAATAAAAATCCCGTTGATATTTCTAAAAGCAAACTCAAATTGACGCCGAGGTTAATGCACTACACGACGTTACGTACCGGGTGGCCAATTAAGAAAGGCACTCGGCCCTATCTCGAAAAGTAATTGTCGTAAAAACTTGGGGTAAAAAAATTATGACTAAAGCGGCCAAGAGAAAATGCTGGAAATTATTTTTAAGTTTGTAGAATGGCCGCAAAGGGGCGTAACCGCATTCTTGAATTTTAAATCCCGTTTTTTGAGAAATATTCTTATATTACAAATAGATAAAATGAACACCGTTCTAAAACTGAGATAAATTCAATTCTTTTTCGTTTGATGCTTTTTGCTCTATCTCTTAAGGGAAAGTGGTGGGGGTTGTCCGAACATTTTCGGAAATAAATGTCAATAACTTCAAAATGGCTTAACGGATTTTGTCAAACTTGCAGTAGTTGAAGAGGGCTTTTCTTAGGCTATCAACGCTGAGAGGGATGATTTAGATTGCTTGTGTCGCCGCTAGAGGGCGTTTTGCGACAACACTACAAATGAAATGGATTTTCTCGAAAAATTTAAATGCAACGATATCACTTTTATTGCAACAAAAAATAGCCAAATAAGGGTCTAACACGCTAGTGACAGAAGGGCAATATTCAATCATATTGGATGAGTATTAATTATTATTGACATTTTAAATATAATGTTGGTATTTTAACAGTAAATTCATATATATTTTGCTAAAAGAACAATAATTAGGATTTAATAATACCAGGTATACTGAAAATATTCCCAAAGATGCGACATTATTTAGAGTTTTAACTTCTTTTACTGATATTTTAGGTTAGGAAAGAAATATCGAAATGCGGTTTTTACTAGCGTGTTAGGCCCTTATTTGGCTATCTTTTGTTACAATAAAAGTGATATCGTTGCATTTAATTTTTTGAGAAAACCTATTTCATTTGTAGTGTTGTCGCAAAACGCCCTCTAGCGGCGACACAAGTAATCTAAATCAATCCGCTTAAGGCAGCGTTGATAGCCTAAGAAAAGCCCTCTTCAACGACTCCAAGTTTGACAAAATCCGTTACGCCATTTTGAAGTTATTGACATTTATTTACGAAAATGTTCGGACACCCCCCACCACTTTCCCTTAAGAGATAGAGCAAAAAGCATTGAACAAAAAAGAATTGAATTTATCTCAGCTTTAAAACGGTGTCCATTTTAGCTATCTGTAATATAAAAATATTTCTCAAAAAACGGGATTTAAAATTCAAGAATGCGATTATACCCCCTGGCGGCCATTCTAGAAACTTAAAAATAATTTCCAGCATTTTCTCTCGGCCGCTTCAGTTATAATTTTTTTTACCCCAAGTCTTTACTACAATTACTTTTCGAGATAGGGCCGAGTGACCTTCTTAATTGGCCACCCGGTACAATTAAAGTGATTACTAGTGCAGTCGCAACACAAATCAAAGCAAAATAACCATGGCTGCAATAGAAACGGGTAAGTGAATCAATTAATCCAATATCTACTAACTCAAATAGGCACCAAAAGTAGTTATACGCAAAATACTAATATAGCAGTTCAAAAGAACATACTAATCAATTCAAATTAACATACAGTACAAACTAAAACACTCCAGAACCTCAGATACACACGGCACGTAGGGGCCGAGCTGCTGGTGGAGACGTGACAACCAGGTACGCTGGCCAAGGAGACGGTCTCGCCCCAGGCCACAGATGATCCTCGGCATGTGCTAATGAGCAGCGCTCGCAGGGGGACGGGCGGCCAGCCGGCTCGTAAAGCATCGCACTACCAGACATATCCAATTACACCAATACGAACAGAGCCAATCCAGGTAAAAACGCATTTCCAGGGTGAAATAAAAAAAGGTTAAAAATACAAATTTTCCAGGTAGATTACGGCGTTAAAGGCAGGAAACCGTAGGCAACTACCAACTACTAACCTTAAGGTGTAATGAAGCCAAATCGTTCAGTTAAGCGTGCGAAGAAGGAACGTCCAACCAAATCCGTCAGTGACGAAACGAATGCCGGCGATATAACCCAAATCACCGGAATATTCAAAAGGGGTTGCGATGCCTCTCATATCCTTCCAAAACTAAAGTTCGCCACCAAGACCGTTGAGACATGGAGCGATCCAACTTACACGAAACAAGACTCGCCAGAAAAATTCCCAAAAACAGGCTAATTCAGCTTATCAAGGCTCCAAAAATTTGAAAGTGGGCCAACAGAAAAACTGAGGACTCCAGAGTGTTCTTTAAACTGATAAAGATAGAGCTGGTCTTTATTCAAATTTGAGCACGATGTTATAGGGTTGTCTAACCACTTAAGGAAAATTATTGTATTTTTACGAAATAACTGTGAATTGCGAAATCTAATTAATTATTTCAACTATTGCATGAAAAACGACAAAATGACCGTAACAATACAGAAAACAAAGCTAAGCTAGAATAAAAGTGAATGGTAAGCTAACCGAAACGATACCAGTAAACAAGGGAATTCATCAAGGTGATTCGTTAAACCCATTATTATTTAATGTCATTATGAATGAGGTTATAAAAGAATTAAGAAATAAAAGAGGGTACAAAATGGGAAATACAAATTTTAACATAATCTGCTTTGCTGACGATGCGGTTCTAATAAGTAACAACGAAGACGATTTACAGAGTCTATTATATCAGTTTTATTGCACCTGCGAAAGATTTCACCTAAACTTATCGATTAACAAAAGAAAAACAATGGTGATAAGTAAAGAACCTATAAGATGCAAATTCTAAATACAGGGCAAAATCATACAAGTGCTGAAATTTAATTATCTCGGAGCGAATATAACGAGCACAGGCACAATATGGTACAATAAGTTTTTAAAACGTGAATCCCTGTGTGTATGATTGATTAATTCAATAATAATATCCAGATATCTAATGGGTATCATGTGATAACAGTTGTATATAGATAACTGGTGGGGTAGTAATGGGCAATCTGTGTAGCTGTTTACATGAAGTGAAAAAGTATCTTGAAAATAATCATCTACGTTGAATAATCACGTTATAAGGTTAGATTCCTTTTAATTGTGAGGAGCAATAATTGTATATTTGATACGTAATAGCAAGATAACCTTATTTACGATCAAATTCGACAAAAGTCACAACTAGTATTCAGAATAGAACTTCAAGATTGTTTAAAGCCATTTGAGGTGGCATTTTTGCTTCAACCAGTAAAAAGTGAAAGTGAGAGTGTTTGTGGTATGCTGTGCTACGATGTATCCAGATCTTAAGGGGTCAGAGAGCTGCAACGAGCTATTTTGGTCGTAAACAACCCAAAGGAGGTGTTTGCCGACTGCCATTCAGTTAGGAGCTCATAGAAAATACGCTCAGGTACAAGCGATACTTACAGAAGGTTAGTGCGTATTTCTTATATTCCATTAAGAAATAAATAAGAAGTTTGATACGGAAAAATTAGTGGAAATATTTGTAATTTATATTTAGAGTGTAATTTAGAATATTTATTTTTCTAAATTTACATTGATTCGGGTACTCGACGTTTTCGGAAATTATAATTGGAAATTAACTTATTTTGGTTTAGGGTATCTTAATTAATTTTAACATCAAAGTTGGAAAAAGTTAGAACATTTGAGTAAATAGTTTGACAAAATTTTTATTTGATTTATTGTAATGTCAAGTCAATCTTTCAAATAGTACTAACTGACTGAGTAAGAATATATTTAATGTACTAGAGAGTGTAATTGACCAAAGAAGTCAACTTGGTAATAATTTAATAATTCAGTCTTCAACAATAAGAAGATTAATAAGTTTAACATTAACCCCTTCAGCTGAGGACGAAAGAGAGTCTCATTGCTTAATAACTGTCTAGCCGAGGTAATTTTTAGATAAGAATTACATAATTTCAAATGTCACTTTTCATAATTAAGAAATGTCAATTGAAAATAATTCGATAAGTAGAAAGGTAAGTGTTTGAGAAACTATTCTTGATACTTACTTACTTACTTACTTACTCCTTGGTGCGACAACCCATGAAGGGTTTTGACCTCCTTAGGGGTTTCAGAACGGGTTTATTTTTTACGGGGCGCGTTCGTCACACGCGTCTCAACCCTCCTGGGGTTTATTCAGGAGGGAATCTTCTTTGCGTTACTCGAATTTTAGATTGGTTGTTGCTGTTATCTTTTACTTATTGTTTCTCTTCCAACTTTTTTGCATCTTTTACGATCTTTTTCCATTCCTTACGGTCTTTTGCTCTTTCCTTCCATCTCGTCACACCAATTTCCGTAAGGTCCTTTCCTACTTCTTCTAGCCACCGTAGTCTGGGTCTTCCTCTCTTTCTATTGCCTTCTGGTTTATTATTTAAGCACTTTTTAGGTCCCCTTGTGGGCTGCATACGCTGCACATGTCCTAGCCAGCTTATCCTTTTCGCTCTGATTTCTGTAGCTATATTAGGTCCTTCATACCGTGCTTTTAGTTCTTGATTTGTTAACACTCTCCACATCCCGTTCTCATTCACTGGGCCGAATATTTTCCTTAAAATTTTTCTCTCCCAAGTATCCAGCATTTTCGCTTCACCTTTGGTTATGCTCCATGTTTCCGCTGCATACGTCACTATTGGTTTTATCACTGTTTTATACACTTTTATTTTACTATTCACCGACAACGATTTTGATTTTAACATGTCTCTTAGTCCGTAGTAGCATTTGTTACCTGCTACTATTCTTGCTTTAACCTCTTCTCCGATTTCGTTTTTCTCGTTAATTACGGACCCTAAATACTTAAACTGGTTTGTTCTTTCGTAGTTATGTTGATTGAGGGTAATGCTGTTAACTTTTTCGTAATTACTTAAGTCTCTGGCTGTTATCATATATTTTGTTTTAGTTGTATTTATCTTTAACCCTTGTTCATCCGCCGCTTGTTCTAGATATTCGTATACTTCTTCCATGTCTCTTGTTTTCCTTGTTATAAGGTCTATGTCGTCAGCATATGCTAGTATTTGACATCGTCTGTTAAATATCGAGCCTCCGGGATTGATTGGTATCCGTCGTACTATTCTTTCCAACGCGAAGTTAAATAATGTACTTGATACTACGTCTCCCTGTCTTAGTCCATTATTAATTATAAAGCTTTCCGATAGTTGGTCCTGAACTCTAACTTTTGCTTTTGTTTCAGTAAGGCACATTTTTATCAGTCTTATTAATTTTCTTGCAACCTTCATCTCGTCCAATCCGCAGAGTAGCTCTTTTCTAATTACGGTGTCGTAGGCCTGGCGAAAATCTATAAATAGGTGGTGCAGCTCAGTGTTGTATTCTCCGAATTTTTCGAGCATTTGTCTGATTGAGAAGATTTGGTCCGTCGTCGCTCTTCCTCTTCGAAACCCACATTGGTATTCTCCTACTGTTTTCTCCATCCACGGCTTCATCTTTTCATTTATTAATTTACTTAAGACCTTGTATCCTTGATTTAATAGCGCAATCCCTCTATAATTATCACAGTTGGTCTTATCGCCTTTCTTGTGGATTGGGCATATGATTGCCATACTCCATTCCTTCGGCATGTTTTCCTTTTCCCAAACATTTACGATTATGTCGTGTATTGCATCTACTATAATTGGTCCGCCATACTTTAGCATTTCCCCCGTGATGCGGTCTTCGCCTGGTGCTTTATGATTTTTTAGTGATTTTATCACCTGATGTACTTCATCACGTGTCGGAGGATCTACTTTGTCATCCTCTCCTTGGTCTTCCCATTTCTCTTCTTCTAGTTGTGTTTGTCTATTATCTGGGTTCAGTAGATTTTCAAAATACTCTTTCCATCTTCTCATTATTTCTCCCTTGTTTCCAATCAGGTTCCCTTCTTTATCTTTGCACAATTGTGTTCTAGGTTGGAAGCCTTTCTTTTGTTCTTTTATATCTTTGTGGAACATTCTTGTATTCGCCCGGTTTCCCATTTCTTCCATCTCTTCTAGTTTATTCCGTTCATACTTTCTCTTTTTCTCTCTACATTTTGCATTTGCTATTCTTCTTTTGTCTTTGAACCTTTCTATATTTTCGTCAGACATATTTCTTAGCATTTCTATTCTTGCGTTGTTTCTTTCCTCTAATGTGCGTTCACATTCTTCATCAAACCAGTGTTTTCTCTTTTTCTTTCTGTTTTGACCTACTACTTCCTCTATAGTTTCCACAATTACTCTTTTCAGTTCTATCCAGTTACTTTCTATTTCCTCTGCATTTATACTCTCTTCTTTTTTTGTATTTCTTCGTTGTTCGAACTTCTCCTTTATTCTGCTACTGTATTGGTCTTGTAATTCCTCGCTCTTTATTAGTCGGTCTATATCGTATTGTTTCTTTCGTATTCCTTTTCCTTCTTTCCCGCTGGCTATCCTTTGCCTTAATTTAACCTTTACCAGGAAATGGTCGGAATTACAATCTGCCCCTCTGAAGCTCCTTACATCTAGTATGCTATTTTCGTGTCGTGCATCTATTAAGAGGTGGTCTATTTGATTTTTGGTTTTTTGGTCCGGTGATATCCATGTTTGTTTATGTATTTGCTTGTGTGGGAACTTTGTACTAGATATTACCATGTTTTTTCCGCTGGCGAAATCGATTAATCTTCTCCCATTATCATTACTGCAGGTATGTAAACTGTGTCTCCCAATGATTGGTACATATATATCTTCCTTCCCAATTTTTGCATTTAGGTCCCCTATTAATATTTTTATATCGTAGTTTCCTATCTGAACGATTTCGTTTTCTAATTTTGCGTAAAAGTTTTCCTTAACTTCGTCTTCTCCCTCCTCTGTCGGTGCATGTAGATTTACCAGCACTATATTGTTGAATGTTGTTTTCAGTTTCAGTATTGCCATTCTTTCATCAATTGGTGTGAATTTAACTATGGCTTCTCTGTATTTTTCGTTTATCAAAAATCCCACTCCCAATTGCCCTTTTTCATTACCACTGTAACAGAAAGTATACCCTTCAATATCCGTGATACCACTGTCTTTCCATCTCGTTTCTTGAATAGCTAGTATTTCTATATTGTATCGTTTAATTTCTCTTATGAGATTTTGTAATTTTCCTGCCACTCTTAGGCTGCGGACGTTCCATGTTGCTAATTGTATGTCTTTCTTCCTTCTTTTATTTTTGCGTGTTGCCGGGTCATTGCCAGTATTGTCATCAAGTCCTTCCTTCATTCCATTTATCGTAGCCGATTGATTGCCAGTGTTGTCATCCGATCCGTCCATTCTTTCTATTTCTATCGGTTTTTTGGTCCATCAGCCCTAGTGACCTTCCTTGTGCGCTGGTCATATTCACCTCCTTCTGGTGAGCGCTCACTGACTGTTCGCTTGTTTTCTTGTTGGGCTGCCTTTGGCTCATCTTCTGGTCGTGGTTCTGGTTCTAGCTCTTCTATCCCGTAGATCGAGTCATTCAGTACTAGCTTGTTATACTTCAGATACGCTTTATGCCCTTTCGCTCTAGCTTCACGCATGTGGTTGATCAGGGTTTTTCTTTCATTTTGTATCTTTTTTGTAAAATCCTCGTTCAGCCATATATTTGTAACTTTCAGTTTGCTTGACTGCCTGAGGATTTCCACTTTTTTGCTACCGGTTGTGAGCTTTATCAGGATTGGTCTGCTCCTGTCTTTATTGTACTTCCCTATTCTTCTTATTTCATCTATTTCTGTTTTTAGGTCTATCTCTATTTCCATTTTTTCAAATACTAGTTCTTTAGTAATTTTTCTCAGCTCATCTTCCCTTTCCTCCTCTTTCTCCTTAACTCCGTGTATTATTACATTTTTCCTGCGTAGTTCCTTTTCGAAGCTTTCCATCTGCTCTTCTTGTTTTTTAACTAATCGTTTCAGTTGTTCATTCTCCCGCCTCAGCTCCTTAATTTCTTTGTCATTTTTCTCCAGCAAACCCTCAATACCTGCCAGTCTGTTGTTTATTATGTTAAACATTCCTTTAATTTCCTCAAAATCGCCGTTACTTCCCATTTTACAGCCTTCGTATGGTCCGCTGTATCTTGGTCGATTGTACTTATCCGTTATCACTGGTTATCACTTCACTTCAGCTGGGCGCCCAGCCTTCGGTCGCCGTGAGCAGTATGGTACGCGGAGCGCGGCTTTCGCCTTTCGTAGTCCACTTTTAGTTTTTGTCCGTCTTCTGTTGTTCTACTGTTTTTATTACCTTTTCTAAATTTACATTGATTCGGGTACTCGACGTTTTCGGAAATTATAATTGGAAATTAACTTATTTTGGTTTAGGGTATCTTAATTAATTTTAACATCAAAGTTGGAAAAAGTTAGAACATTTGAGTAAATAGTTTGACAAAATTTTTATTTGATTTATTGTAATGTCAAGTCAATCTTTCAAATAGTACTAACTGACTGAGTAAGAATATATTTAATGTACTAGAGAGTGTAATTGACCAAAGAAGTCAACTTGGTAATAATTTAATAATTCAGTCTTCAACAATAAGAAGATTAATAAGTTTAACATTAACCCCTTCAGCTGAGGACGAAAGAGAGTCTCATTGCTTAATAACTGTCTAGCCGAGGTAATTTTTAGATAAGAATTACATAATTTCAAATGTCACTTTTCATAATTAAGAAATGTCAATTGAAAATAATTCGATAAGTAGAAAGGTAAGTGTTTGAGAAACTATTCTTGATACTACTTCTTCTTAATAAGCAAGAGGGTATATATTCATTTAATATTTATTATATGAAAATTTTGGTTTGCAACGTGGAGCTGCGACCAAAGATATATGACAATTTTGGCACCTCACGTGGGGCTAACAGAAAGAGTAGTATAACAGAATATATAAAAGTATTGTACGACAAATTCTGATGTACGGTGTAGAAGCGAGAGCGGATACCTCCAAAACGGTACAAATGTTGGAAGCGACAGATATGAAAATTCTACAGAAAATAACTGGAAACACAAGATTGGATAGAATAAGAAGCAAATCTATAAGAGAGCAATGCCAAATCCAAAAGATCGGGGATTGGGTAACTAGGAGGCGAGATGAATGGAACAACCACATCACCAGAATGCACGAAGACCGCCTAGTAAGAAGAGCCAGGGACACGTCACCTAGAGGGAGACGAAGTATAGGGAGGCCACGGTAATGATGGAGCGACTCCTAATCCGGTAGCAATAGGCCAAACGCCTAACACCGAAAAGAAGAAGAAGATGAAAATCCATTGCTTTAATAATTACTCGCTGCCAAAATTCATTATCTGGTAATATTCTTTATATGATTTGTTAAGATACCAGACCACAAAATCGCAGTATGGTGCACCTGTTAAATGCATCTGAATTTGTATTTGGTAGAAATGCAAGTGATCATTTTTACTTCCTTTTACTATAAAGGAAGTATTGGATTCACCCCAAAAATTCGAAATTGAGTTTTCAACGGATCTTCACGTTTTAGAGTCCTCTGATCCCAAAAAACATATTTTTTTTCATTGGTCTGTCTGTCTGTCTGTCTGTCTGTCTGTCTGTGTGTGTGTGTGTCTGTCTGTCTGTGAACAGAATATCTCAAAAACGAAAAGAGGTATGGCATTGAAACTTCATATATAAGTTTTGTGTACTATCTAGATGCGACAGCAAGCTTTTGGAGAAAATTGCTTAACCGGAAGTAGGTGTTTACTCTTGTAATTTTTCAGTTTTTTTCGATTTTTTCATAAACGGCTCTAACGATTTTTTTTAAACTTTACATTTTTATTACATTTTTAATGTGTATTGATGTGAGATAGGTGATTTTCCAGTTGAATACTTCTAAAATGGGTTTCTTTTGTTTTTTTGTTTATTTTTTTAATTAACTCTTATTTTAAATAGAACACCCGGTATATTATTAAATTTTTGAATTCAGCTTAAAATTCTAGAGAAAATTTGTCTCTTCAACTAACGCTCTATTTTGTACCGTTTTTGCAGAATTTGTAATTTTTGAAAATTTTTGACAAATGCTTAAAACATTTTAAATCAAATTTTTGGCTAATTATAAAATCACTGTAAAAGGAAGTTGTGTGCGTGTATCACACCAGATTTTTTAAATACATACAGTCATCTTTTTTTACCCAACTTGTGAGATGGGACCCATATTGGTACAAAGACATTGAATTGTCTTTAAATATATATGGGTATTTTACCTCGAGATTTCCAAATCCACAACTGCACTTCATAGTAGTGTCAAGCAAAGCTCCAATTTGGGGCAATTCCACATTAATATGTAAGCCAACATGTCCCTGGAATGTAACATTGACCTACACAGCGATAGCAGTTTTCTAATGCTCAATCCATCACATTACAACTTTTGAAATAAATGCAATTTTCAAAGGATATCAAACTGATTTTATCCTTCCTTGTCGCTGTTGGAACCATTAACTGTTTTTTTGTGAGTTGTTTAATTTGCTTACAGTATCTACTCGTCGCTTATGAAAAATTGCTGCGATTATGCATAACCGAAGTGTTAATATTTCTCCTGGTAAAGCTACAAAATATTTACCATACCCTTGTCTGACAATTGGTAAATCTGATGCAAATGCCCCCATCGCTGCCATAATAGATGACAAATTACCTGCTTCGTCAATACTTTTAAGTAGTGATTTCAAATCGACGCCAGTTATTGCAATTTTATTTTTTTGCATGTGGAAGGTTTTGCACCCCAAACACATTTCGGACACTCTTGTCATATCCACATTTGTGACGAGATCTGCGCAAGACATCGATGTTTTATTCTGTACACATATTCGACGAAAATAAAATGGCACTAACGTTGCTGCATACTTTGCTAGTCCCTGCCATGCAGGTGCAGTGTGCTATAGAAATACTGCCATCCGTTTGGCAAATTATCCAAACGTCCAAATTGGACTTATTCATTCGGCTGCAAATGTTTCGTCGAAAAAACAGAACATGCTTGTATAAACCAACGAGTTCAGCTTGCGTGTATGCAAATAATACTTTTGAATTTTCATGACGAATTTACTTACCCTGCCAACAAAACAATACTATCTTTAATTTGAACAGCTGCGTACTGCTGCCTTTTGTAGGCTTTCATCTGCTCCTTCGTATAAAAACCGCGAATTAAAATTAAATACCTCACAATATCCATATTGCTCACTGTAGGAAATACATCTGGGATATATTCCAAACATTCTTTTTCTACCGTGGAAGGATCCACAAAGTCAATCACTTCTAATTTATTTACGTATCTGTCGGCAAAATCATTGTTTTCAAATACTAATTTGTTAAAATAATCACTCATTTTAACGTAACCCATATTACAGAACAAAATACACAAAAATGGCTTTAAAAATGTGGTAAACACAATACAAACAGCTGACATGATACTTTGCTCTATGCCATCATTTTGGTATTATAAAAGGTCAGGTGTTCTGGAATAATGAATCAATTCGGCAACATCGTGGTGGTTTTCCTTTGCCTTCCACGATTCGTTCCAGGCTCGGAAAACGCTCAAGTACATATGATCTCAGCGAGATTCAAACTTGGCCACCTAGAGGAACGTGGATCAATATCCCAACGAGCTAAGCCACTGAGCCACGCTACCTACTGCTATTGTACTGAAAACTTGTATAGTAGATTGTAATACCAGTACGGAGAGAGCTTTACTGCAAATGAGTATGAAGGATGGAGCGTGAGCAACAGCGAGTGCTCCAATTATAATTATAAACTTTTGCAATTTAGCCATTTCCATTGGTATTACATACTATTTTTCCTATGGCGGTTTTGCGTTCTGAAAGAAATTTAGTTTTTTAATTTGACATTTGTCAAAAAAAAAAGGTTTTTGTCAGTTTCTGCCAATCATAGTATGATTATTAGTGTGCAGAAAGTACTTTCTGCACCGAACGGAGTAAGAATTTAAACATTAAATTAATCACAATGTTACACAACTATTAACTTATGTAACTGTAAAAACCAAATAACTCATCAATATGTATTGCGGTAGCAAAAATTTACATATTTATCATATTTTATTATGAGTACAGAATATTACATAATCACTTGCATTCTCAAGGAAGTGCGATTTTATTCTTTACAATGTAGAAATAGATATTTTGAAACTGTGGGATGCATAACAAATATTTATAATTTGTTATTATACATTTGTTATTGTATTAATAAAACTAAAGATGTTGTCTTGATCCACATCTTTAGTTTTATTAATATTTAAAATGGTCCACGACAACGATTTTCGTATTATTAATTTGTTATTGTGTACGTATTATGCTAATGCTAAGGTGTTATCACTGAATTTTCTCACACATGCTCAATTTTTCTGTAAATAATATAATTTCTTATATGGTTTCTTTGACTTCTGTTTTACACAAACCAGTAGCTATACGCCCAACATTAGTATCTTTTTTCAATGAAATTTTATATCCAGCTTTATGCTTATAAATGTGTCACTGCTTCACAATTAAATGATCAACTAAATCCCTATTCCCTCCTGCTTCACATATGCGAGTAACACATAAATACAGTTATTCACCTGCATGTGCTCTCATATATTTAACTAACCATTCGGGAGGTCATGGGTTCAATTCCCGCGACCGTCTGCTCTGATTCAGGTTTTTAGGTGGTTTTCCTGAGTCAACAGAGTACCTTCTCTGAGGCGAATGCAGGGGCAGTACTTCTCCACCTTTCCTGGCCTCTCTTCCATTCTCCACCCCTCCTTTCTCTCACCCATTTTATAACTCCCGTTCTTGGCTGAAGAGGGACGCAAGGTCCCTATAGCAGCCCGCTCCCAGTTGGGGGAATTGAAATTACCTTGAACCTTTACCTTTTCTTAACTAACCAATTTTCTCCATTGTTTGATCATATCAGTCACATTTTACTGTATGTGTCTGCATATGTTGAACTAAATTACCTTTTTGTGCTGCTTTATAGTTACAAACAGAACATGCAAAAGGTTTCTCGCCTGTATGTATCCTCATATGTTTAACTAAACTATTTTTCTCTGCTGCTTTATACTCACAAATACCACAAGCATAAGGTTTTTCCCCAGTATGTTTCTTCATATGGCGATCTAAATGACCTTTCTTTGCTGCTTTATAGTCGCAAACAGAACACGAATAAGGCTTCTGTCCTGTATGTGTACTCATATGGTGAACCAAGCCACCTTTAGTTGCTGCTTTATATTCACAAATGGAACATAAAAAAGGCTTTTCCCCTGTATGTGTCTTCATATGCGTTACTATCGTACATTTCTCTGCCGCTTTATATTCGCAAAGAGAACATGAATATGGTTTTTCTCCGGTATGTGTCTTCATATGATGAACTAAAGTACCCTTGCCTGCTGCTTTATACTCGCAAATAGAACAAGCATAAGGTTTTTCTCCTGTATGTCGCTTCATATGTTGATCTAAGTTACTTTTCTTTGTCGTTTTATACTCGCAAGCAGAACATACATAAGGTTTTTCGCCTGTGTGTGTCCTCATATGGTGAACTAAGCTACCTTTCTTTGCTGCTTTATATTCACAAATAGAACATAAATAAGGTTTTTCCCCTGTATGTGTCTTCATATGGCTCACTAAGGTACTTTTCTCTGTTGCTTTATACTCGCACACAGAACATGAATAAGGTTTTTCTCCTGTGTGTGTCCTCATATGGGTCACTAAAGTACTTTTCTCTGCTGCTTTGTACTCGCAAATACTACAAGAATAAGGTTTTTCACCTGTATGCGTCCTCATATGTTTAACTAACCTATATTTTTCTGCTACTTTATATGTGCACACAGAACATGAATAACATTTCTTTTCTCTTATTGCAATATGTTTAATTAAATTACCTTTTGTCGTTACTTTATATTCGGAAATAGAATCCGAGTGTAATTGTTGTGTCTCCATACTTTCCAAAAAAATATTCTTGTGGTCTACTCCATATTTATATACCTTAGGAATAAACGATTCCTCTAAAAAAGTATCACTTGCTGCAGAGGTAACAGGCAATAATTCATCTTTGATATCAACTTCGTCTTTAATGTACAATTCCTGATAAGATTTGTTGTCGACAGTGCCCTCCACGGTCTCTTGCTTTATGCGTAAGATTGCAGCTACTTTATCTTCGTCGACTTTCATGAGTGGCTCGTGTACCCTGCTGGGCATTGCATTGAGTAAATCATGATCAACTAATTCTTGTTTAATGTCCATTATTAGAATAGATTGAAGAGCTCGGATTTATTAAATGCTGTATCTACAAAACACACTGGTTCAGTTTATTTACAAAGATAAACACATTTCTATTACCGAGTTCTAATATTTATTTACATAACCCAATTTGAAATTGGAAGAATCAGCTAATACAGAGAAGGGCATCGCAATAAACTCGATGTGAGATAATTAATAGATGCAAGCCACCATTGTTGACATCAACGATAGTTTCATTTCTATCGATTTAAATTCAAAGGAACTACTCTAGTGCAGGACAGCCATATATCTAATACTTACTATATTGCTAGCGGCTATGAGTGGGAAACTCACCAAGGAAGTGAGACAAACAACCAACTCTTCAATGTACCGGGTGGCCATAAATATCTGAGATCCCGGTAGCCATGAAATTAGCTACTTATAAATGTTGGTTAGCATTATACATATTTCAATTATAATAAGTATTGGTACGAAATGTAATAAAATGCAAATAAGAGGAGGGGAATGTGCCCCAGATTCTGCAGTTTAGCCTACGACTCGATTACAAAAATCTCCTGTTCTAACTTCATTACTTATTGCAATCTGTAATAATTTTTGACAGATAGGAAGTTTAATTGTGATGACATTAATGACATTTAGTTTAGTTGGATTCATCACTTTAATAAAGCGGTGTTGATTCCAAAGGTAATGTGATATCAGATATTTATGGCCACCCGGTATAATGGTGAGCTGTGTGCAAGCGCGTCGGCGTCGTCCGGCCAATGGGGAAGTGGTCAAGTTTAAAATGAGTTCTGCATTGAATTTCCAAGTGTAAGCACGTGTCTGAGCGCTGCTGATAGCTAGTGTTTTTGATAAAGTGAAGGCCGCTAGGCCGCTGCACGAAGCGGAAGTGATACGCAAGTAGCATTTTATTTATATTTATCTTATCTACTACCTTCCACAATGGCATACAATCAAAATATGCAATTACCACATTCACAAATACCATACAACTATGATCTTAATTCCCAAATACAAGGACCCCAACAATCAGGAGCGTACTCACAACCAGTTCAATCAATGAACATGCAAAATGCTCTGTATTACAGTCAGCCTTGGTCAAATCAATCTCAAACGAACATCAATGGCAAACAGTCAACCACAACAGTAAAAAGAGATTGCTTAGTCCTGAAGCAACAGGGAGTACAAACACTGACACAAATTACTGGCTGAGTAACCCCATTTCAACTAGCAATAGATTTGAAAAATTACCAACAGATGAGGGAATGGATCAAGGCAAAGAACCAAATAATAATGAGCCTAAACCGCCGCCGATCTTTGTATCTCGAGTCAAAAATATCAAACCACTAATCGAAATGCTGGAAAGTGTAACCAAGGACGGTTATACTCTCAAATCGATTAACAGTGACCAAGTTAAGATCCAACTTAAAGTTCCAGGACATTACAGTACAATCATAAAAGCATTAGAAGAACGTAAAACCGAGTTCCACACATATAAAGCCAAGAAAGACAGAAATTTTCGAGTAGTTCTTAAAAATCTCCATCCTTCATCAGACATTGAAGCGTTAAAGCAAGAACTAGGGAAACTTGGTCATAATGTAACTAACACATGGAACATTAAGCATCGCGTCTCAAAACTCCCTCTTCCCATGTTTTTCATCGATCTCAAAACTAAGGACAACAATAAAGACATCTATAACGTCAAACTGCTACAAAACTGCGTGGTACAATTCGAAGCACCACACGTAAAAAGGGAAATCCCCCAATGCGCTAAGTGCCAGAGATATGGGCACACAAAGAATTTTTGCTATCTACCATATCGGTGCGTAAAATGTTTAAACAGTCATCCATCAAAAGATTGTCCAAGAAAAGAAAAAGATGACGAAGTCAAATGCGTTAGCTGCAACGGCAATCACCCTGCCAATTACAGGGGCTGCTGGATTCACAAGCAACTGCAACAGAAGCTCTACCAGACCTTGCGACAGAAGATCAACAACATTCCGTCAAGAATGGTACAACCCGGTATCACATATGCACAACAACTAAGAAGTAATATAGACGCTGTACACCACACAAGCACTAACAACCAAGCCACCGCAAACACTACACCTCAACAAGCAAATGAGTTCACTGAATTACAAATTATGATGAAAAAATTAATGGAACAGATAAGCACGATGATGAATCTGCTAACAACCGTTGTCAGTAAACTAGCTTAATGGCTGAGTTACTTAAAATAGCAATATGGAACGCTAACGGATTGTGTCAACACGCTCAGGAAATTTTCCACTTCTTACAAATTAATAAAATCGATGCTATGCTAATCTCGGAAGCCCATCTAACAGACAAATCATACATAAAACTACCAAACTATTGCACTTACTTTACAACTCACCCAAGCGGAAAAGCCCATGGAGGCACAGCAATTATTATTCGGAAAGACATCAAGCACTATGAAGCACAACAATACTCATGCGACTATCTTCAAGCTACAAAAGTAATAATACTAGACCACTTAGGATCGTTGGCTCTCTCAGCAGTTTATTGTCCACCTAGACACAACAATAAAAAAGAACAGTACGAACGATACTTCAAAACACTGGGAAATAGATTCATTTCCGGTGGTGATTTTAATGCCAAAAACCCGCTGTGGGGATCAAGGATTACAACAACTAAAGGCAGGGAGCTGCTGGCTACAATTAAAACCTATAACTTGCAATGCCTGGCAACAGGAGAACCTACTTACTGGCCAACTGATGCCCAGAAAATACCTGATGCCATCTATTTTGCACTCACAAAAGGTATAAATATTAGACAATGCAAGACGTCACTGGACTTATCTTCAGATCATTCCGCAGTTATTATAACTATGTACACGCAGATACAACATCAACAAAAACACCCAACGCTTTATTCAAGACATACTGACTGGGACACATTTAGAACACACTTGGATGAAATGATTAACCTGAATGTACCGCTGAAGTCAAAAGAAGAGATCGACAATACAGTTTGGGAACTAACTAAAACTATCCAAGAAGCTGCTTGGAAAGCAACTCCCGATGCTCATGCAACACAAATTAAAGATTCCTGCCCAGTAATTATTAAAGAAAAAATTGCTGAAAAACGTAAACTACGGAAGCGCTGGCAAATAACCAGATCGCCGGAAGACAAAAGAAGATTTAATAGAGCAGCGCAAGACCTCAAGCAAATGTTACTGGACATAAAGAATCAAGCAATACAGGACTATCTTACTAATCTCACTGCGACAGGATCAACTGACTATTCACTGTGGAAGGCCACCCGGAAAATTAAACGACCAATACAAATAGTCCCACCAATGAAGGATGAAAAAGGCAACTGGGCAAGGAGTGACAAAGAAAAAGCCGTTGCTTTTGCCAAGCACTTAGAAAATATATTCAAACCCTTCCCTGCACAACTTAGTGCAGAAGAAGAAAGTGAAATTTACAATTTTCTTGAAACACCATTCCAAATGGAACTTCCCATCAAAAACTTTACCGCTTTAGAAATCGAACAAACCATCTTAACGGAAATTAATTCAAAAAAGTCGCCTGGGTGGGATCTAATTACTGGTAAGGTTCTAAAAGAAATAACACCGAATTGCCTAAAACTTATAACATTCATTTTTAACGCCATACTGAGAATAAAACACTTTCCCAGCCAATGGAAACTGGCTGTAATAATTATGATTCCGAAGCCTGGGAAGAACACAAGCAGTCTAGAGTCATACAGACCCATAAGCCTGTTACCGGTCATATCTAAGCGAAAAACTATTATTAAAACGACTTCGACCAATACTAGAGGAAAGGAACCTCATACCCAGTCATCAGTTTGGATTTCGAAATCAACATAGCACGGTAGAACAGGTTCATAGAATTGTAAGTAAAATCAGCGGCGACTTCGAATCCAAAAGATATTGCTCAGCAGTGTTCTTAGATGTCAAAAGAGCATTCGACTCAGTTTGGCATGAGGGTCTATGTTACAAGCTTAAAAATTTACTACCATACCATTTCTACGAAATAATCAAATCGTACTTAGAAGGCAGATGGTTCTTGGTTAAGACGAGAGAAGAACAGTCAGACATACAGCCCATTGATTCTGGTGTTCCTCAGGGCAGCGTGTTGGGCCCAGTACTATATACGCTCTATACAGCCGACATACCAACATCCAACCTAACAACTACGGCCACATTTGCTGATGACACGGCCATACTAGCATCAGACACTGATCCTGCCGTTGCATCTAGGTATCTACAGAACAATCTAACCTTGGTTGAGGACTGGTTAAGGAAATGGAAAAAACAAGTAAATAATTCTAAATCAGCACACGTTACGTTTAGCCTAAGAAGAGGCACATGCCCAGCAGTAACACTCAACAATATCATCATCCCGCAAACGGAAGATTTCAAGTACCTGGGTCTGCATCTGGACCGACGGCTTACCTGGCGGAAACACATATTTACCAAAAGGAAGCAGCTCGGAATCAAGTTAAGTCAAATGTACTGGCTGTTAGGCAGAAACTCACAAATGAAGATCGAAAACAAGCTCCTACTATATAAAGCTATAATCAGGCCCATTTGGGCATATGGCGTACAGCTGTGGGGAACTGCCAGCACCTCCAATATTGAGATTCTGCAAAGATTCCAGAATAAAGTGCTCAGATGCATAGTAAACGCACCATGGTACGTGCCTAATCGTGTAATACAAAGTGACGTTAATATTGAAACAGTGAAAGAAGTAATCAAAAAGAATTGTGTGAGATATGAAGACAGACTATCTGTGCATCCGAATAATTTAGCAACCCAACTTTTAGACAATAATGAAACCAGAAGGCTTAAACGTTTCAAACCCTCTGACCTGTCCACCAGGTTTGACTAGTTTATTAACATGTACCTACTTAAAGTATAAATGTATATATGTAACCCTACGATTAGTTCATAACTAATTTTATAAGAAAAGAGAATCATCGGTGGATCATTCTCGGCAAGACAGTAGTAGTTTAGTTGGTTAACTATTAATCAAAACATTTACTTATTGTTAAGTTATAACAGATTGTAAATAAACGATGACACTTAAAAAAAAAAAAAGTTTAAAATTCGCTTCTAAAGGCGGAGTTCGAATTCTCACGCATGCGCACAAGACGCGTTATACTCTAAGTGTGACTATGTCGGCGCCGTAATGTTTTCTGACGTTTCCAGGCCCTACTAGCAATATATGTGTATTATATATATGAGGACAGCCATCTTCTAAATAAAAATAATAATAAATCAATAAATAGGCGCCACCTGTTATGTATGCCTGAAGAGGTCACGGGGAAATTTTTAACAGGGAAAAGCTTTTTCTTCGGCTACGGGGAAGTTGACCAGCCTTAAAAAAACGACCTACTTGTTTGATGAAATATGCAGCTCTAATCTGAAATTCTCGACTGCATTGCTCTTCTCAATAAAATTACACAGCATAAAAGTAAAGAACTACTGTATTGTCAAAACATAATTTCATTATCAATAATCGGCCGCTGACGACTCGAATTACAGCAAATCTAAAAACTCTTCAGAAGTGTTTCGCCTCTGGCCTGGTTTACACGTTGAGTTACCGTGTTCTTTTGCTTTTCTTCCTGATGAAGCCCTTACGAAAGTGGGTGAAACGTTGAGTTCTTCGACTTCAATAACGACACGGTCCAACCCCGGAAGTCGTTTGGGACATAAAAATATGTTATAGAATACACGGAATGTATAACAGATCATAAATATTCATTTGATTTAAACATTGTACCATTTAACACATAACTTATCAATTTGAATTTATAAGTTTCACATGGACAAGGGTGACTTTGTATTTATTACATATGAATGTGCAATCTTAAGCCGAAACACTAGCATGAAGTTGGTACCAAAGATTTTAATAATACAAAAGTTTGTGTCATTAGAAAAAGCACAGTCATTGTGAAATAAGCACAACAATAAGTCCAAGTGCGACTGTTCATTGAGTGCGGTGATGCGTTTTCGAGCTGTGGAAATATTCCCAATGGACGAACACCAGTCAAGCACATTTGAAGCCTCCGAGACAGCTCCAAAGGTAAAATAAGCCAAAGGGGATGTCCGACAGCTCCGTTTGGATAACAGGTGAATTCAGGGCATTTAGTACAGTAAAATTGTCGTTTTACCTTTAAAAAATTGGCCGCGGCGATTCCTCTTGCCCAGTGGTTTAGGGTCATTAGACAAGTGTAAAACCAAAAAGGCGTCACCCCACCCCTTGCCAAACAGCCGCCATCTTGATAACAATTGAATTTGTTTTTCCTCGCGATTCATTGGTCGCACAGAAAAAGTTATTGAACAAAAATTATTGGAAATAAAATTCTACACATTTTTTATTCTCGCCGTGATACCGAGAAGTTGGTATTTAAAACGGTAGAGGGAGACAAAGTTACCAAAAATCTGTTTCCGCTATTCTAGCGCTGTGGGGGTGATTTTTTCCGAAAATTGCGAATGTGAAAGTTGTAGTGCTTAAAAAAATATACATGAATCTCTTTTAATAATGTGATTGATTTAAATAGTCTCCGAGTGGCAGCCCTTTAAAGTCCGCGCAGAGCGGAGAAGTGGAGAGATGTAAATTATTTATATCCCGCACTTATTATAACTAACGAGATGCCATGTCTGCCATTTGGTTAACATAAAGAAAACCATTATCGCTAGTACTATTATCCATTTTTAATCAGAATACAATCACGAAACAGCACTCGCAACCGTATGCACGGATTTTTTCCAAGAATTTTTCACATTGCGTTTATAACAATTTGTGAGCGCTTTTTTCAATAAAAGTTTTAGCAACACTTCTATCATGGTCGATAATAACTCGGTTGTGTCCGAGGCTCCGAACCACGACGAAGAAACAGCTCCAAAGAAAGAAAACGTGTCTGAGCAGACTACAATATATCTTAGGGTTTATGCAAAAAGAAATTACTTTCAATATACGAGCCCAGAATCAAATCATTTGGCACAGTTAAGATTTTTCCGGTATCTTTATTTTGTACCCACAAAAGAAAATCTTCTTGATCAATATTCTTACATCGTAATTGTAGACGTTTTTAGCAGTATTATAACAGCTTTAACATTAACAAATTACAAAAAGTAGTCGGGAAACATTAACTTTAATAAATATTATACACCAAGTGAATTAAACATATGTTTATTTACGAAATGATGTTGAGCTCACAAGCACGTAGTGCGAGTGAGATCATACTCTTTGAGTTAATAAATGTTTAATTCACGTGGCGTATATATGTTTTTATTCAATTTTGACGAAATTTTGAATAAAAAATTTAAAAAATATTCAAACTAAGATATAAATTTGCCCATTCATCGTCGATTTGATCTAAATTTTAGTAATTATATATTACACATTACAAAGAGAAAGAATAATTGAATGCAAATATTTGTAGATAATAAAAATATGTTGTTCTTCATTGAAACTTTTTATAATTCTCTAGTGAATTAAACTTTTTAAATTTTCTAGTGAATTAAAACACTCTTATTTCACTTGTGAATCATAGACTGTTTATGAAGGTTATGGAGTTAATAATGTCACTTTAAACTGTCAAAATTGAATAAAATAAATTACCGATTCATTTCATTTGGATCAAACTATCAAAACATAATTTCGTTCACCGTAGCATGTTTTAGTTGAAGTGAAACAAGCTGTTGTTTAATAACATATAGACAGTCGGGTGTCTCTATTATTTTTGCAGAAATGGCACGTGGTAAAGCAATTGACAATTTGTTGAATTTTGGTCATTCCTCTGGCAAAATTTACAAACAATTGCAATTATCATATTATATAATAAATATTACACCAGCAAATTTAAAAGCTTTACGGATCTGATCCAAATGATATCATTCTGGGCTCATATACTTCTTTCTCATCATTTTCATTTCTTTTACATATACCAATTTTTCGGTATCACGGCAATGACCAAAAATGTGTAGAAATTCTGTAGGTTGTGAAAACCTATTCACATTGAAACTACTTGAGTGACGTGACGATTTTATCTCGCAAAAGAGAAATGGTTACTTAGCTGCGCCGGAATATATCATACATTTCCCACGCTGCGCAGATTTTGAAGGACTGTCACTCAGAGACTATTTAAATCAATCCCATTATTAAAAGGGATTCGTACATATTTTTTCAAGCACTACAACTTTCACATTCGCAATTTTCGGAAAAAACTACCCCCACAGAGCTAGAATGGCGGAAACAGATTTTTGGTAACTTTGTCGCCCTCTACGGTTTGAAATACCAACTTCTCAGTGTCGCGGCAAGGATAAAAAATGTGTAGAATTTTATTTCCAACATTTTTTGTTCAATAACTTTTTCAGTGCGACCAATGGATCGCGAGAAAACACAAATTCAATTGTTATCAAGATGGCGGCTGTTTGGCAAGGGGTGGGGTGACGCCTTTTTGGTTTTACACCTGTCTAATGACCCTAAACCACTGGGCAAGAGGAATAGCCGCGGCCAATTTTTTTAAGGTGACGGGGTATTTTCCGACAATTTTACTGTACTAATTGGCAGTTGGATAAATGGCTGGTTCCAGCTTTTGCCGAAGTCCATTTAACGTTCTACAAACACTTGATATACAAGCAGTTGAGCAGTACCTTTTGAAAGCGAGTTTCGAAGCAATTTCTGCATTCCGTTTGACAAGCTGCAAATTCCTAAATTGATGAGAACTAGGTCAAGCAAGCTAATGCATGGCTGAGGCAAGTAGAGGTGTTATCTTAAAAGAGCCAGCCGATGGAAGAGCTTACAATTGGCACCAAGTGAGAGTAATAACATACCTACGTCCGCTTAAAAGCATGAAAAGTTAATGTTTTAAATGAACAATATAGCCTTGAATTAAGTAATTTGTTGTTTTCCGGCCATTTTGTATCCATTTGTTGTGGTTTTCTCGCTGTTTTTTGTCAGTTTCCGTATGGCGTGACTTTACGATAACAAACTTTTTGTGGCGTGATAAAGTTTTCGCCAATCAGCGGCTGTAGTAATAACAAACTAGCAAGAAACTCTAATCTAGCCCTGTTAATGAATTACAGTTACAAAAATCCTGTAAATGTTCTTTTATAGTTATCTAAATGAGGAGATTTTTCTTTATCCAATTTACAGGTTCTAAAAAATCTCCTCATTTAGACAACTGTAAAAGAACATTTACAGGATTTTTGTAACAGTAATTCATTTACAGGGCTAGATTAGAGTTTCTTAAAGCCATTTAAATAGATATTAATTAGAATTGAAAAATATTTCTGCTAAAAAGCACCTTGCATACAAAACGTAAAAATTATGCAAACATACTACTTTTCGGTAAATAACAAAAAATCTAAAGAAGTAATTAACATTTTATATTATTTTTTCCAATTATAAATCTTTAGTCTTCACATACAAAAATTTGAATCTTAATATTAAGTCTTGATATGTGAAATTTTGAAAAATATTTAAAAAATTGAAAAATTTAATTTTTAGCTTAAGTAAAAAAATAGGGGTTTTCTGGCCTTGAGATTGTTCAGTTCGCTAAAAATAACACAATTTACAAAAATCTCATTAAAATCTTTCTTAGTTTCCGAAAAATAGCACTTTTCGGATTTTGACAATTTCGAAAAACTCAATTTTCTAAAGAAGTAAAAATCACTCCGTATATATGATAAGGGCTAAATAGGTTTTTAGACAAGCACAAATTATTGACGTAAATTTTTTTTAAAAATCAAAAATGAAATTTTTTCCCATATTATGCCGACTTTTGACGGACACTGTATATCATTGCGACCCGACAAAGCGTCTAATGATAGATTTTTTTGTCCTATTGGATAAACGATCAGTGCAGCCTGTAGGTAAAAACAACTTCGGAATTATACCTTCTAAGATTGCGGCGTATATATGTTTACCCGATGCTAAGGCTTATACAGGTCATTGTCTAAGGCGCACAGCTGCAACGCTTCACCCTGATGCAGGTGATAATTGAGAAAGTTTAAAGATACTAGAAAGCTGGAAGAGTTCATCGGTGGCACAGGAATATGTAGATAATAACGAATGTTCTAGATTGACGAATGCTATGCTGGTGGCTGGCGCGAAGACGCGTACAAAAATTACATTGAAAGAACCTAACGTTAAGATTAATTCAAGTAATTGCCGTACTGCTAATACTGGATCATACACAAATTTTACAATATCTGGCCATTTTAAGAACTGCACTTTTATATTACAAAATAAAATGCTGATATGTCATGTGTTTCATATTTAATTTATATATATATATATATTACGGGTTAAGATGTATACACAATACAATACAATACAAAACACTATTACTACATCTATTACAACTGTCGTCGTCTCCCCGTATCCCTTCTCCAAACCTCTCTGTCAAAGACATCATCTTCGTCCAGTTCTCTTGACGCCATTGCCTGTCTGATCCCCTCGTTCCACGATCTTCGTGGTCTGCCCCTTTTCCTGGTGCCTGGGTGAGTCCAAGAGAACACGCGTTTTGGCCATCGGTTATCGGGCATTCTCATTAGGTGACCAAACCACTTTAAGGATTTTCTCTCTATCCGATCAATGACTGTGTCCGTAGCTTTCATTATTTCCCGTATCTCGTCATTCCTTACTCTTTCCAGCTTGGAAATTCTCGCACTTCGCCTGAGGTAGTCCATTTCTGTTGCAAGTAACCTCCGTTTCATTTCTGCATTGATGGTCCATGCTTCACACCCATAACATAAAACTGCTTCTACAAGTGATTCCCCCAAGCGTTTCTTGTTTTTTCGTGAGATATGCCTATCCCACCAGAGAGAGTTCAGGCAGCCAATGATTTTCTTGGCATTTTCAATGCGCAGTTTAATTTCCTGTTGTCCTAACCCATTTCGACTAATAGTTGCTCCAAGATATTTAAAACTTTCGACCTGTTTCAGCTGAACATCGTCATTAACCAGGACTTCGAAATTTAATTTATATTCATGTTAATAAAGGTTACTTGTAATTTTGTTTTAGAATTGATTTATTTCCATGGTAATGCGTTATAAATTCATAATACCTTAGGTCGTTATATATATATGTATATTCATAACGCCCTAGGGTGTTATCCCTGATTTAATGTATCTCAAAATAGGGTGATTATTGCAAAATAACAAACTGGTAGGACAAATTAATTTCCTTGGGTGCTATTATCATAACGAGAATAGCGAATATTAACTCTACAACCAATAAGTAAGAGCTCAGTTTACGACTGGCAACCCCGTTTCAAACGGACACCCTTATTTTTAAGTTATAAACACATGTACAGAAGACTAGCTTTGCAATCGAGGTAGGCCATGGAAGGCTCTGTGATCATATTTGATTCCACTAATTTGTTAATGCATAAAGTGAAATACATATCGTATCTATAGTTTGATTTCATTATAACTGTCAAGAAAAATTTGTTTTCATACTGCAATGTGTAGTGTTGGTTTTGCATTACTTTATACCATAGCTTGGTGATTTATGCGTCGTGTTCTTTATAAGCAAGTTTGACAATCAGTTCCAGTTTATTTCAAACGCCATTTATTGGCGACGAGTGTTATTTTAAAAATTATTACAATATCTGTAATGCTTGCGAAATATATCAAGTTATTTTCTCTTATGGTTAAATAGTTATTTAAGCATCAAGTAGCTTTTACCAGTCGAGAACGGGTTTGCCAGCCCTCGCTCGCTCGGGCTGGCAAAGTTCGAGACTGGTTATAGATAGTTACTTCCCGAGCGTGCTTATAATATTTTTCTCCATGCCCAACAAAAATTTTAATAAAATATAAAATATTACAGTATACACAAGTTTATAAATTTTTGTTTGTTTCATTATCATATATATATATATATATATATATATATATATATATAAACCGGGCTGCGCGCGCTATTGTGCGGTCTATCCTAATCAATTTATCACCATTTTTAGATCTATTACGTTGGGCCATTCCGTTCTGTTACACACTCCGCCCCTGCCTCCCTCTGCCGTCCGCCTGACCAAAGAAGGGGGCCCTCGGAACTGCGCCCTTTTCCAAGGGAGCCCTCGGGGCTCCACCCCTCTCCAAGGGGCCCCCGGGCTCAGCCCCTTTCCAAGGGGGCCCTCGGGGATTCGCCCCTTTCCAAGGGGGCTCTCGGGGATCCGCCCCTCTCCAAGGGGGCCCTCAAGGCTCCGCCCCTCTCTAAGAGGCGCTCGAGGCTCCGCTCCTCTCCGAGGAGTCCTCGGGGCTACGCCCCGGTCGCAAAATCTAGGCGACGGCGAATTGCATGCAAACGCAAATGGGGTACATCGCATTCGCAATTGTCGTGACACACGTCTGGATCGTTCTCCTTTATTATATTGATATTTTTAATTTACGGTTATACCCTAACCCTACTTATCTTAACAAGTTTTTAAATTTCAAATAGGTTAGGATCAGTTAAGTTCAAACCCGTTCTGATCACTTACAAAACTAAAATTACTGTAATAACACGCAATTCACTTACTTCCCTTGAAGAGTAGGTATTTACTTCCCTAATGTCATGACAACCAGTAAACAAACACTAAAATCAAATTACCTGCAATGGATATGTCAAAGTAAGTGTAACTTACTAGATGGGCATGGAGAAAAGAGTATTTGATGCGTTGATGTTATTGTGTTCGTGTAAATATGGACATTACATCTAAAGTGAAGATTAAAGTTCTAGGTGAACAAAACCAGAACATTACAAGTGCCGTATTACAGTTTATGCAGGTGGAATGTGAGCGAATGGGAAGCGTCCAAAATATATCAAAGAAATCAAAAGGAATGGAGAATGCTGCAGCAGATACCTTTTCTAGCCCAAATAAGAAAAGGAAAAACACTCATACGCAGACCAATCCGCTTGAACGCTACTGTGATGTATGAGGGGGCATACTATGCACACGTATTCTACTATAAACAAATAAATCGAAAGGTTATAATAAACCCCTGATAATAAGCCTTAACGTTTTAATATAGGTAATTAGAAAAACAATTTATAGAAATTTTATGTAGCAAATGTTTTGATTTGAATGCTGTCAATTTGGAAACTACTCTTAATAGATTTTTGCAGCCTCGTAACCATTCCCAATGCCACGATGGTACATAAAAATCATATCCGCTTTTTCACGAAAAAAAAATTCACCATTGCGTTACTGAAACTGAGTTATTACGTCAAAATTGTACATTCACTTGATCAGCTACTTTACTAAGTAATTTGGACAACATTATTCGCATTTCCAAGCAACGTAAACCATTCAATCATCATTTTCCAGATTTCGTATTACTTTAAGGGCCGGTTGCAGAAAGCAATGTTAAGTCTGGTGTTCGCTAACGCGACGTCAAAGTGAACAAAAACGAATCAAATCTCAAATGCTTATGGTAACTAATACATTAGTAAACAACATTTGATGCGATTTTGTTCACTTTGACGCGACGTTAGCTAACACCAGACTTAACATTGCTTTCTGCAACCGGCCCTAAATGTGACTCACATTAAAGTTTTAAAGCTTAATATCTTATAAAGGGTGCATTTGCGGACACGGGTTTATTAGAACTTTTTGATTTATTTTTTATCATACAATGCTTCTGCAAAGTATGTCCCCTTATTTTAGAAACACCTTGTATAATCAAAAGGAAGGTTCCTACCGTCAGACATTTTAAATAAATTCAAGTATGCTGTTGATTACACTGCCTGTACTGAAATTTTACGTAAAGAAATCAACAATAAGTAGATGATTTCTATAAAGGAAATCTAAAACCAATCGAAAGATTCTAATGGAAAATCATAGGATTCGCTCATAAAGATTGAATTTTTAACGAAATATTAAGCGGCACCGAAAAGAAGGGCGTCCCATCATTTACACGGATGAAACATATATTCATTCAATGCATACTAATAACAAATCATGGACTGACGAACCCGCAAATGGTTTCTATAAACCGGTTTCAACAGGGCCAATACCTACTTATTTATAATTGTCTATGCAGAGGGAGAAGAGGGAGTTGTAAACAATGCTCGTCTAATCTTTAATAAGTCGTCAAGCAAGGCCGGGGAGTATCAGAGTAAAATTAATTTTAATAATTATTATAAGAAATGGTTAGAACAACTCGTCCCGAATTTTCCACCTCGAAGTGTTGTAGTGAAAACCGTCCCACCTCTGTAAGCAGAAAAGGAGATATGAAAAACTGACTTGAGAGCAAAAATATACCTTTATCGCATTTCGTTTGGCACTGTAGTACATTTCTGCATTAGCAACACTTTTCTGCATTGCAACGGCGATTCGTTTTACGTTTGACAGTACTGATGTGTATTGTTGGTGACATTGTAAGTCTATGTCAAACTCGAAGTTACCAGGTTAGGCTTTGCGTCAGTTTTGACACAGACTGACGGAAACCCAAACATGCTAACCTCGAATTTGACATAGATTTACAGTGTCACCAACAGTACACTTCAGTACTGCCAAACGCCTTACATCAACTGTAGTTGCTTATTGTGCTTTAGTACAGTCGTGTTCAAAAATGTGTTGTACAGAGACAGTTACAAGTTTATTGGTAGTTGTGTTTTTACTCAACAAAGGCTCACAGTGTGTCACTAATTAGGTGGACCTGGATGTTTACCTTCAAAATATTTGTATATACAACTCTTTTGAACTTTATGTAATTAATTTATATTTACAAAGCACAAATGCTGTACAACACTTTAATGAACACGACTGTACATAGCATGAATTAAGAGGGAAGAAGACCGATCGCCATGCTACAGAATCTGCGATGATATTTACGGCTCTTTAATAGTACAGTATCTACCACTGACAGCGCTGGTGTTCCCACCGAGTCCTCGATCCGTCACGTGATCGTGGCATACGACCGCTGCGGCAAATCAAAACGTCAACCAGACGTAAACAAACCCCCACCCTGCCGCCAATTGATCCGGCGCGGAACATTTGCACCGCGAGTGGCAGAATACGATGTTAGGAAGGATAAAGGGTTTGGCCTTACCTGTTGGCGAAAGTTATATTAGATATTTTGCCGGCTGGTAAATATTGGCCTAATTGGGCTAACTCGCCGAGAAGGGTCGGGGTTCCAGCTACGCTAAGAAAAGAAGAAAATACGAAGGGAGAGGGCGCCAGGTCCTTGTCGTTGTCTAATCCTTGAGTCGGACCTCCACAAAGTAAGGGATAAATCCAGCAGAACAAACAAATTAGCAAAGACCAATAACTTATCACAGCTTTATTAAATAGTGGATACTATAATGCAATCATTACACGCACATGCAATTATAAATAAATATATTTAGGTAAATATATGACAAGGCAAGCAAAGACATACAAACACGTTAAAAGTAGCAATTGAAAAGAAAATACAAATATAAATAATCAAATGGGTGCAGGTATAACAAGCGCTAAATCACAAAAACGGAGGGAGAGCACTGAATTAGCGCGTAAAATTTCCTCAGCCTAAAACGGCGGCGTTCCGCGAACAATAAAAGGGAAAAATTAATAATCAACTAATTGTGTAAGCAATTAATCTGTAAGCATCCTGTGCGGCGGGACGCTGCAGAGTAGAGCAATGCAAGCATTCAGCTGACGTCTAGCCCCGAGTGTCAGCTCGAAATGACTCTATTATGATACTCAAAAAATTTTCTAATGTGCAAAGACACCGGCAATTATATGGCCATATAGGATCGTGGTAGTTTCTCAGTGTAAAGACATCATGATAGTCAATGAACGCTTCAACAGCTACTTGAATATGCTCTTAACAATATTGTATATACTTAAAGTTGCGTATTTGAAACACGGTAACGCGAATTCGGAGAAGAGGGTTGCCGAGGTCGAGTCTTTAGCCACAACCGCTTTGCGTAGCGCGGAGGTTCCTAACCTGCAACTGGAGAAGGATGCCCTCCGATAAAAAGGCGTAAACACCGTGGTTTGACCGATCAACACGGCTAAAACATGCTACCGGTAAGTACAATCATCTTACTATATTACTGCTAAAACTCCAAGTGCTATGTTATACCAATTTGTAAGAACGATTCGCTATGAAGCAGCGAGGGAGGGCGAATACATATGAAGCCTCCGGCACAATCTTACCAGCTCCTCTAGATCAAATCTAAATTACTACAGGATAGCCGAGATAATTTCTTTGAACAATAACTATCAGTGAGCTGCAGTGCAGCTGGCCCTAACTGGAGCCCCAAAAGTAAACGTCTAAAATAAAGCGGCGGGCATATCCTGCTCTCGTACTATCTGTACCCAATGATTCACCTGATCGGAACATAAATGCGCAAGGGGGAACGATTTAGTTGATATGCCCTATTATTAATTGTGAGGGGAATTCGCCTAATCTAACCAAAATGCACATGGCGAGACGATTGGTACAGTGCGCTCTTATATTAACTAAACGAGTGGTTCGCCTGCAGTAGTACACACCCAAATATATATATCCTGCTTGATTTCTTGCAGCCTGTGCACTTGGGGCAAGGGAGACGGGAGCCAGGGCATCTGCTTCCAGTGGCAGCTCGAGCGACGTAGGTGGTCTTGCGCTGACGCCGGCAAAGGCAGCGAAATGACTGCAGGTCTGCAAAAGGTGACCTCTTATTCAATAACGGAGTCCATAGCAGGTAGTTAGCGAAATCCAATTGTAATTCATCAAATTATAGGAGCACATGGGTTGGTTCTCCTCATAAATTTGAGTCCCAGTAAAATTTAGCTGAAAACGTACAAAATTCCCAAGTAAACCCTCGATTAAGAAGCCAGGGGCTATCGTCGGTTTACTTAATGTTGAAGTGTAGTCAGAGTGGACGTGTAAGATTAACGTTGGCCCGAAATTAATCCGCCGTGGCGACTGACGTAAGTAAACCAACACAACTAATTACGAATGTCATAAAAGGGCACTAGTACTTCTAGATCCTCCATATAACACGACGAAGCGGAGCCGAAACAATTAGCTCATAATTGAAGCACAGACCCGGGGCACAACTAGCTTGCACGAAATTTTAGATAGGAAAGAGCGTCAGAAATCAATCATGTGTTCTACAAATTCCAGGATATCAAAAACTTTCTCAAAGATTTTTGGCAAAAGGACCCACAAAAACCTCCTGAAAAGTTGAACTGCACTAAAAGATAACAGAATTGCAATTGCAACAAACCAGGCCAGGAAATTTATTTATAATAAATGCACATAAAGTTGCCTAACCACCAGGCGTGAATGTAAATGGATTTGGGGCCGAATAAATTCAAATGGTGAAATATAGTTACTTATTGGGGAAATTGCATGCGAAACTACCTATTAATTATAATGAAATATTAAAAACTGAAGTACAACTACCTAAGTCTTTATTAAATCATGCAAAATTACCACTTGAAACCACCTACTAATACTTAAAAATAAAACTCAACTAGCAAATTTTTACTATCTTCAGGGAAGCTACAAACTTTCCGTAACAACGGTACTACTAAAAAGCCGCTCAGCCACAAAGATCAACGCAGGTTTTGGCGAGCGGCATGCATGGGGATCGGTCTCCTTACCTCTTACTTCATGGTACATCTGCTCAGCTTGGTTATGTTTTGACATTTAATGTCACTTTTATGTAAAAATTTAATATTTTACATTTCTTATGAAATGTGAAAAAATAGTATACGCAACACGTTAGAAAAGTGGTTTTACAGTAAAACATCACTTTTCTAAACTTGTTTCATAATCCAACTTGATTGGGCATACGCCTAAACGTGACATTGTCGCCATTTATAGAAACCAAGATATTTCTGTGGCAATAATTTACCGCGTTACGACGGTGGGTGGGAAGCTCAAAATGAAGAAGAACTGCGAAAAAGAATCTATCAAAAGATTTGAAAGTTTAACCTATTTGTCGTCCAAGAGGTGATGAGAGGTATCCGCAACAAATTGCGAATCATTGAAACTCATGGCCCTTTAGCTGCTATGTGATAAATTATAATTATTATAAAATATTAAGTGAATAGGTTTGTGTAGTATAAATTTAAATAAAACTAGTAGTTCTTTTTTTTATTAATATACAGGCATCAACTACATATGTTATTAGCCCCGGTACTATAGTATTATAGTCCAAGAGCCAGCAACGGGTTTGCTTACAGTATTTTTAACAAACTTGTAACTGTTATGGAAGGTCCCTTTAAATATACTGAGAAGGGAACTCGAAGTCTGGCAAGCCTGCGGTGGTGGTTTTGGCCCCCTTGCGTCCTTGAAGGATGAAAAAAAATAATAAGAAAAATGTATAATAACAAGTCTAGCTCTTTGCTATGTTAAAGTAATCATATCTTATGTAAGTAAAAAGATTGACAGACGCTTTCGCCGGTGGTAAGTTTACCCCAGATTCACATAAAGTTGCATAATAAACTTAACCATTTACTGTAAAATATCGAGAGATCCAAACAAACGGATCCTCAGCGGGCTGTGGAAATTCAAACGTGTCAATAATAAGTTGGTGGCACTGGAAGTCTGTCAAATTCGAGGTTACCAGGTTAGGTTTTCTGTCAGTTTTGACACAAACTGACGCAAAATCTAACCTGCTAACCTCGAATTTGACATCGACTTACAGTGTTACCAACATATTATTCCTAGGTTTTATGTCAGTTTTGACACATTATTTTTTTCCGCCTTTTAAGGGCGCAAGGGGGCTAAAACCACCACCGCAGGCTTGCCAGACTACAAGTTTCCTTCTCAGTATATTCAAAGGGACCTTTCATAACAGTTACAGACTTGTTAAAAATACTGTAAGAAATCCGTTGCTGGCTCTTGGACTATTATATTTTATTTGATAGCCCAGTAAGTTGCATAAAGTGCATGAGTTTCTCTGTGTTGGAACTGTCGTTGTTTAGGATTTCTGCGAGGTTGTTTGATGTAATTCCAGCTGTTCTTCTCTCTTGTTCAAAATTTGTACAATGGATTATTAGATGCTCAATGGTGATTCTGGTGTTACAGGTGTTACATGTTGGCGGGTCTTTTCTTTGGAATACGTGTGAGTGCGTAATGCGGGAGTGTGCTATTCTTAGCCTAGTCAGCGTCACTTGTTGTTGGAGGGGTACTGTAATGGTCCATGGTTTTGTCGTTGGTTTTACTGTTCTAAGTGTGTTTTGGTTACTATTATTCCATTCGGTCTGCCATTGTTCCAGTATAATTTTCTTTGTGTGTTGTTTTATGTCTTGATAATATTGTTCTTCTTAGCATAGAATTTCGGCTTAGACCGCGTAGTATTTGTATATAAACACCCAGCATTTTCTGGCTTAATGTGCCTTGCACCTTGTGAAGTCGAGCAAAAAAACCCGCGCGATGGCCGTGCTCTTTGGTGGCTCGTGTTGTTTGAGTATCTTGAGAACGAGGATACTTAGGCAGATTTGGCCGTTTTGCTGTTTGTGAATCCATATTCACTAACGTTTCGCAAGACCTTGCAGCTTGCATCATCAGAGTGAAAGTCGCGACTCCTCGTTCTCAAGATACTCAAACAACACGAGCCACCAAAGAGCACGGCCATCGCGCGGGTTTTTTTGCTCGACTTCACAAGGTGCAAGGCACATTAAGCCAGAAAATGCTGGGTGTTCATATACAAATACTACGCGGTCTAAGCCGAAATTCTATGCTAAGAAGAATAATTCGAGTAACCGCGAAAGCCTCAAACAATTGACAATATTGATTTTCCATTATTACATTTTCTACTTCTGTAGCGGATTTTGCCGCCCGGTCAGCTTTTCCGTTGCCTTTTATGCCAATGTGAGATGGTATCCACATTAGGTATACGTCTTTATTATGACTGCGTGAGTTTTGTAGAAGCTCTCGAATATCCGATATTATTGGATGATTTGATGTATTTTGTAGGCTGGTGAGTACACTTAATGAATCCGATTGAACTAAGAATTTGTTATTTGAGTTGTTCGATATTCGTATGAGACTTTTTTGGATACTGTAAGCTTCTGCTGTGAATATGGTGGTTTCATCTGCTAAACGGTATTTTTGACATTCGTCTTCGTAAATCTAGGCTGCTCTTGTAGCATTTCTCATTTTAGAGACGTCCGTGAATATTTGTTTATAGATCGACAAGGAGTTAATAATCTCATTGTATTTTGACTTGAAGATGCCTGGGTGTGTGTTTCATGTTTCGGATATTTTGATAGGTCTAATATTATTTTTGGCGGAGGCATAGTCCATGGAGGTATTTTGTTAGGGTTGAGAATTTCAATTGGTGGGAAATGGATGTTGTATTTGGATTTTAGATGTTGTAACCGGGTACTGAATTGTTTTGAAGGGTTATTTAGAGTGGTGATGAGCGATTCTTTGTGGACATATTGGTAGGCGGGGTTTTTAGGATAAGCGGCTATTTTGATTGCGTAGGCTAAAATTGCGTGGTCTCTCCTAATTCGTAAAGGGGGCTCTCCAGTTTCAACCAAAATGCTTTGAACTGGGCTGGTGCGAAAAGCTCCAGTAGCGATTCTTATTCCTGTATGGTGTATGGGATCAATGATTTTGAGTGTGGTGGGTGTGGCTGAAGAGTATAATGGCTCCATAGTCTATTTTAGATCTAATTATTGCTCTATATAAATTTAGCAGGCCTTCTTTTTCTGCTCCCCAGTTAGTATGTGCTAAGTATTTGATGACATTCATTGTTCTCATATATTCACTTTTCAAATGTCTTAGATGCTGTTTCCATGTGAGTTTACGATCTAGTTGTAATCCTAGGTATTTTATAGTGGTTGCATATTGAATTTCTTTTTTATTAAGTATTATTTTCGGATTTAGATTACAGTGTTGAAGTTTGCAAAAGTGTATTCTTTTGGTTTTGGTGGTTGAGAAACTAAATCCTGTTTTTGCACACCAGTCTTCAAGTTTTTTAACGGTGGCTTGTAAATTCTTTCGAATGGATGATAATCTTTTCCCCTTGCAGTAGATAACCAAATCGTCTACGTAGAGGGAGGATTTGGTTGGCATTTGAATGGTTTCGTCTATCTTGTTAATGGCTATGTTGAATAATGTTGTGCTAAGAATGGACCCTTGAGGCACTCCATTTTCTTGGGTGAACATTTCAGATATCGTGTTTCCTATTCTAACTTGGAATTGTCTTTGGTTTAAGAAGTTTTGTATGAAGTGTACTATATGTCCTTTTAGTCCATAACTTAATACACTTTCTATGATGTGATGATTCCATGTGGTGTCGAACGCCCTTTCAAGGTCGAAGAAGATTGCTATCATGTGCTGTTTATTGGCAAATGCGTCATTTATTTCTGAATCTAGAGATATCAGTTGATCCATTGTTGAGTATCCTGTTCTGTAGCCTCCTTGTAGGTTGTTGATAAGGTGGTTTGCCTCAAGATACCATTTTAATCGGTAGTTTATCATCTTTTCCAATGTTTTGCATACACAACTTGTTACCGTTATTGGTCGGTAGTTAGTTGGATCTAGTCGGTTTTTGTTTGCTTTTAGAATTGGTATAACAATCGCCTTTTTCCAAGCAACTGGGAAGGTATTCTCATTCCATATTTTGTAGTACAGTGCTAGTAGATGTTGTTTAGCGTTTTCGGGAAAATGGCGTATCATTTCGTATGAGATTTCATCGTGTCCGGGACTGGAGTTTTTAGATTTCTCTAGTGCTTTAGTTAGTTCTGCTGTTGTGAATTTGTTATTGATAGGGTTTGTTTGGTCGTCTTCTATTTCGAGGGTTTCTGCTTCTTTGTGCTGCTTATATGTTAGAAATTGTTTTCAATAGTGCATATTACTTGAATTATTCTGGAAGGTTTTTGCTAAGCAGTTTGAGATTTCCTTTGGGTCTGAGGTAATTTGTCCGTTTCCTTCGAGGCAAGTTATGTTATGTGCAGTAGTGACACCTTTTATTCTCCTAATCTTTGAGTATATTTCTGTTTGGGTCCTGTCATTTCTGATAAGTATTTTTTCCAGGATGTTTGCCTGCTTTCCTTAAGCGTACGTTTTGCAGCTGCTCTTGCTCTTTTAAACGTAATTAGATTTTCTGTAGTGTGGTGTTTTTTAAGAAGCTTGACCGCTCGCTTTCTTTCCCTAATTGCTTGCGCACAGCTTTTATTCCACCATAGTACTGATTTTGGAATGGTGTTGGTTTTCCACCCAATAGCTTCTTCCGCTGCTTCTCGAATAATGTTGGTAAAAGATTCCATTTGTTTGTCATTATTATTAGTGTGTGTTGTTATTCATTTTATGGGTTATAATTCTTGAAAGAGAGACCAATTTCCGGCCTTTAGGTTCCATTTTGGAGGGATATGTTGTGGAATTTGAGTTAACGTTCTAAGTTGATGGGAAAATGATTGCTGCCCAGATAGCACGTACGCTTACGGCAAGCTTGCTTTTTACTTAATTTACGCTTGTCATGGTAGTTTTACGCGACAAGCATTGCAAAAGCTTGAAGCAAGCTTAGTATTTCAAGTCTCTAGCGATTTGGTATTATTCTGTGCTGGCGATTATAACCTAAAAACGGTGTACTGGTTGATCTTGGTTGAGCCGTGTTTTAAGTTTAATTATCAATTTATTATATTAGGACATCAATGAGTGGAAGCCTGGAAGGTAAGTAATTTTGTAGCATTTACTTTGTTACTTTGTTTTCTCAAGTTGAAAATAAATAAGATACTAAAAATTAATCGTGGTGTTGTAACCGTTCCATTGGGAACTATTGCAGTGCTTTACAGTAATAAAACTAGTCCCTGCATGCATGATTTAACCATTTAACTACTGTTCAAAATCAAAGTTAAAAACTTGCGTTAAAAATTAGGGTTCATTGTACAACTGTATATTGTGACGTCACTCGGCTTTGAATATTAAGTTCTTGCTGCAACAGGGGTAGGTATTCTAACTTCTAACGGCATTTTTGCCGCGAACTGCAACGATCATAACAAATTGACAGCAACAGCTAACCAAAATACGAATCATTTATTGTTATTACTGTACAGTACTGTTTTTCCCATTATTATTATTACAGTAAACGCTTCATTATAACGCATAAAAAGAATATTTTTAGGTTTAAACATTAAAATCGATACAATTTTTTGTTATATAAAATAATTATAAACTCTAAAAATCGTCAGAAAAGGTACCTAGCAAGCATAAGCTTTTATTTTTTCTTGCATTTCTCATGTAATTTTTTTCTATAGCAAGAACTTTTAACAATTTCAAAAGAAAATAAGGAAAGTCAATCACATTTTAAAATCTCAGTAGCTAAATTGGGTTGCTAGGATAATACGAATAAAAATTTTAAAAATCAAGTACTTTATCTACCCTTGATGTTAAAGTGCTACTTTATCTACTCTAATATTACACTGTATCCACCCTTGAGATTAAAGTACTATTTGATCTACTATTTTGAGTTGATAAAGTAGCACTTTAACATCTGCTATAGAAAAAAAGAATTATTTTACATTAAACCAAAGAGCATTATATGCTCTTTGATTAAACCTAAAAATGTTTAATGAACATGCGTCACGTAGCTTTCAAAAGTTTGCTGTGCTATGAATGACAACTCACTGTTGCTCTACTTTGAACCTATTTAAAGCATAAGGTATGGAATTGCTGTAAGCATCTTTTATATAAAGATGCTTACTGCATATAATAAAAAAAATGTTATTAGTAAAAATTAATTACCTATTGCTATTTTTTACATAGTTGCATCTGGTTCATGTACTTATTAGGTAATCTATGCAGTAACATTTTAATTATACTAACTTTGTTTTCTTTACAGAGATCAGCGTAGCCAGAATACAAATGAATAATATAAGTAGTATTATAGGTATTTTGTTATTAAATATTTGTATGTAATAGGTATGTACAGTTGGCGGCATCGAAATGTGAACGGATTCTTTCAGCCATGGCATTTTTTTCTGATTTTTATTATAGTAAACAATAAAAATCAGACAAAAATGCCATGGCAGCGCGAATCCGTTCACATTTCGATGGCGCCAAGTGTACCTACATAAGACTTACTATACCTGGCGCTGGGAACAAATACAGTAGAACGTGCAAACCAAATTACAAATTACAATGCTGCCTGGATTAGTATTTGAATAGTAAATAGCTTAAAATCAGTGATACTAGTAATTCTAACAAAAAAATCTTTTCTGTCAAGTTTGACGTTTTTCGGCGAATTTGTGTTTGATAGTTTGTGATTTACATTATTTGTTCATTTGAGTTTTCTATTATTATTGTCTTTGTTACTTCTTTACACTTTGTTTTATACAGTATTTTCAATTACATGTGCACAAATGGCATGCTGTTTCAGTTGGTCAGTTTTTTTTTTGTATGATAACCTCAACACATTATTTAATGTCAGTTGAAATTGTCTAATTATAACAACCACTATCTCTAATTCTTTAGTTATTATCATTAAAATTCTGATCTAGTCTTTATAATATTGCATTTGGGTTGCATGTTCTACTCTTATTTGTTCTCTGCATCCAGTATAGTATCTAAGGTTGAATATTTAAAATATATTTAGTATATCTATTATACACTTGTGTTTTATTTCTTTTAAATTGCTGTTAGTATTTAAAACAATTAAAATTTTCTAGAAATACATGGGCTCGTAAACCGCTATTTTGTCGACATCAAATTAATTTTCAACACAGTCTCTTTGCCTAAGAATGCAAGTATTAGAACTGTAAACATTCAAAAAATAATCTGATTTTGTATTTAAATGACCATCTGCTGCAAGTTCTTTATCATCTCTGAACCAGTTTCTCCAGAGGCCTTTTTTAAAATTCGATGAAAAAGGTAATCGACTGGAATACAGACTGTAAGGGTTATGGTCTAATTCCTTAAAGCCGCAGTACCATAGTATAAAACTTGCTGCATTAAGCTTGTATTAAGCATAACTGTTGCTTGTATCAAGCTTGGTTCAGGCTGGCCATAGAAAGGGCCACAATTGTCCAAAATAAGCTTGAAACATGCTTAATGAATGAGCTTAATTCAAGCTCTCTTTAAGCTTGCAAAAGAAGCTTTATTTAAGCTTTCAAAACAAGCTTTACTTAAGCTTGCAAAACAAGCTTTCAGTAGGCTTGTCATGTGTAAACTAGTTTGCTTGTTTCAAGCTTGCCATAAGCTTGCAGACTTGCCGCAACAAGGTTGTTTCAAGCCTATATGCTGGTTAGTAGTAGTAGTAGTAGTAGTTGTGGGGAGACCGAAGTCTAGCAAGTAGGCCACCATAGGCCCTTTTTGCCAACCCCATGCCATCCCCTCAACCACCTTCATTATCATCCTCTTCGATGGGCTCTTCTCCCTGCTTAAACCTTCCTGATTTTCTAATGAAGATCAAAATTTCGGCCCAGGTTAGGGAGTTCAACTCTTCCATTCGAAGCGTAGGTGCTCCAAAGGTTCTATACCTCAGTCGCTGGTACGCTTCACATTCTCCCAAGTAGTGAAAGGACGTTTCCTCGTCCCTCCCACATCTTGGGCAGATGGGATCTTCCTCTACTCCTATCAGTGTTAGGTGTCTCTTTAGTTTACAGTGGCCTGTCAAGATCCCAATCAAAAGATTTGTGGTTCTTCGGCTCCTTCCCATTAGCCAGACCGATTTCTTTGAATCAAATCCCGCTATGTGGTACTTTGCCTGACGACAGCCCCTGAATCCTTTCCACTTTTCCTAGCTGGTCTTGTAGGCCCACCCGGTTAGGGCTGCTGAGACCTGCTGCCTTGGACCCCCGTGTGTCCCGGGAACCAGATGAGCTCGGCGTCCTTTTCCCTTGCCAATTCGGCTAAAGCATCTCCACATTCCTGGACAAGAGCTTATCTTGTTATGGCCGAGAAGATTGCTTTTAGTGCGGCTTGGCTGTCGGAGCAAATATAAATTTTTTGCTCTGGGGATATCATGACCTCGTTCCTTGTTGCCACCGATAGGATGGCATAAACTTCTGCTTGGAATACCGTGGTGAATCTTCCTAAAGCATAACTTTCTTGCACCCCCCGGCCTTCCATATAAATTCCTGCTCCAGAGGATTGCCTTTCCGCGACTCGAGAACCATCCGTGTAGCATATCAAGGCATTCGACTGGAGCTTAACCCTTTTTTGCTCCCACTGTTCCCTTGTTGGGATAGTGAGAGAGGAACCTTTTTCTAACCTTAGCAGGTCCTCTGCTTCGGTTACCCTGTAGGCTGATAGAGGTATTTCTCTAGCAGCCATGTCGGCGATCCTAGCATGGCCCGTGCGAACTCCCTGGTAATTCCATAGCCCCGTATCCCGCATTCTGAGGTGGGTAGCCATGGCCTCTCTCTTTATCCAAGTGTCGAGGCCCGGGAGTCCCAGTATTACCTCCAGTGCGGCTGTTGGGGTTGTCCTCATTGCCCCTGTAATTCCGAGACAGGCTAGTCGTTGGACCTTTGCCAATCTTACGGAAATACTGGGGCGCTCTACACTAGGCCACCAGACCACTGAGCCGTACTGAACTCTTGGTCTTACTACCAATGTGTAGAGCCAGTGCAGAATCTTGGGGTTTATCCCCCAGTTCCTGCCTATAACCCTGCGCAACTGCCATAAAGTCGTTGTCGACTTCTTGACCGTCCTGTCGACATGCGACCTCCAACTTAATTTGCTGTCGAGGATTACCCCCAGGTACTTGACCTCTTGCACTAATGCAAGTGGTCTTCCGTACATAATGGGTATCCTCAGACCTTGAAGTTTTCGTCTTTTTGTGAAGAGGATGACCTCAGTCTTTAGTGGATTGACCGACAGACCTTTCTCTTCACACCATCTTTCAATAATCCTGCAAGCTACCTGCATTCTATCGCAAACGACGTTTAGGAACCTGCTAGTAACAAGTACCAGTTCATCGTCTGCGTATGCTTGTGCATAGAAGCCCTCTTCCGTTAGGCATCCCAGCAGACCGTCCATTATAAGACACCACAGGTGAGGTGAGAGGCAACTGCCTTGCGGGCAACCTCCCGTCACCCTGGCCCTCACTGAACAGTCCCCTAGGTTTGCCGTCACGGTTCTTTGCTCCAGTGCTGTTCTTACCCAACTGACCAGAACGGGAGGGGTTTCCCTGGCCTGTAAGGCTTGACATATTGTAGCCGTTCTTGCCTTGTCAAATGCGCCTTCAATGTCAAAAAGTACTGCAAGGGCCACTTCCTTATAGTATAGTGCCCTTTCGACCTTGTGCACGACAGCGTGGAGTGCAGTTTCGGTCAATCTTCCACGTCTGTATGCGTGCTGATTCCTGTGGAATGGGTGTGTTCTTATTACCCTTTCCGTTAGATGCTGGTTATGGCAACCTTGATTCAAATTTATATCACACTTGCTTTGCTATGTGGGTGTTATGTAAATCGTTTAAGGTGCTAAATTGTAACAGGGGTGTAAGCGTCGGACGACAAAAGACCAAATCTATGATTGAGAACTTTCCAGTAGCTAACGTGAAGTGTGTAGGACTACTGTCGTTGATAATATCTATGTTATCATTCTCTAGAAGTTGGCCTAGAATTTTTCCTCTTTGGTCGGTGTATGTTGATCCCCAAATGTGATTGTGTGCGTTAAAATCTCCTAATAATATATATGGAACTGGTAATTGGTTGATAATATTGTATTTGTTGGTTTGGTGGGATGTATATGTTGCAAATAGTTAATTTAAATGTGGACGTGACTTCAACTGCTATGGTTTCGAGATTTGTGTTCAGGTTGATTTGTCGTGAGGTTAGATTTTTTGTATTAGTATAGCTACTCCTCCGCTTGCTAAGTCGCCTGTTCGGTCTTTTCAATATATGGTGTAACCTCTGATATTAGCATTTTGGTTTGGTTTTAGACGTGTTTCTTGTAGGCAGATGCATTGTAGTGATTTATCAGTTAATAGTAATTTAATTTCTTCTAGGCGGGCGAAGAACCCGTTGCAGTTCCAGTTTATGATGAATTTTAGTCAGTTTCGTTTTGGAATGAGGTGTCATCTATCGACGTTGTACTGGATATGGATACTGTGTCTTCTTTATCTATCTGTACGGCTTCAATGAGTTTTTTAACTATTCGTGTGCATCGGTTTTTTATGCTTCTTTGTGTAAAATAGGAGTATAGGTGCTTGATCATCTTTCTCAGCGCAGTAATGTCGGTTGTATAATTTCTTGCAATATTGATGGGATCAGCGGAGCGATAGGTATTTTCAATGAAGAGGGTCCCGAGTGGTGTAGCTTGAACAAGCGTCCACGTTCGATCAGCAGAGTTAAGCAACGCTGTCTCTGGTCAGAACTTGGATGGGAGTTCCACGGCTGCATCTCTCGGCGCCTCGTGGTACGGCTATCACGGAAAAAAGTTGGTCCCGGCGGTCATACAACATCATGACAGTCGTTAGTGGGGTTGGAAGTCCTCATAACTGCACAGCGACGCCTATAATTGGCCTAACGGCTGTTGGCTGAGTGCAAATTAAATAAATAAATAAATCTTGAAATTGATCGTAGGTTAGTACATATTCCAGTGGATTGACTGTAATTATTTCAGCAACTGGTTTTAAGTGTTCCATTACTTCATTGCTTGTATTTTTCATTGGATTGCTAGGCTTCATTTTTTTTTGGTTTGTTGGGTCGAATTTTTGTTTTGGTTCTTGGTTTGATAAAAAGGTTTTGTTCATCGGTATCAATTTCATTTAAATTTGGAGATTTGACACTTGGCTTCTCTTTATCGTAGCTGTCATTCACCGTGAAACTGTTAGAAGTACTGGAAGAGTGTTGTCGTTTTAGGTCAATTGGTGTAATAGACTTTGTGTTAGTTGCTGTTTCTTGTATAGTGCTATTTTCTTCCACTGGCGAAGTTTGATTTAAATTGGGGCATTTTTCAGCTATATGTCCCGAATTTTTGCAGAGGTAGTAAGATATTGAGTCTGTGCTAAGAAAGATTCTGTAAGTTGTATCTTCATGTTTGATTAATATTGAGTTGGGGATTGATACGTTAGAGTCGGATATATATACTTTTCTTCGGAAGCTCATAATATGAGTGAAACCTTCTTCAGAAATTCCCGCTCTTAATAAAATTATGGGAGAAACTATTTTTAAACAGATTTGTATGAGTTCATTTTCTAGTACATTGTGCGGTATTACTGGGGAGACATTGGATAAAATTACTCTCTGTGCTGGGATAATTAATCTGCGTATTTGGAGTTCTTTACCTTTAATTTCTATTTTGCTGTGATCGGTGATTATTTTATCTACTATGGCTTTATCAGATAAGTATATGCAATACCTTCCGTTTGAAATTTTTGAAGCAAAACGAATGTTTGCTGCACTGGTGATAGTGCTGATTGCCTTGACATAATATATCTGTTTGATGTCGTCTATTGTATATATAATGATAGCCTGATCTTTTTTTTTTGGGTAGGTAGGTGTGATTGGGCATTGAGCTATTTTGGAATAGGTATTGTTTTCTATAAGGAAAAGGATTTGGGAGCTTCTGTAGTCAGAAGTCCCAGGTTGTGTCGAATTCATTCTGCTTTTTGTTATTTAGCATATGCTGGTATGCTAGCATGTGCATGATATGCACCGAACGCGGAGATTTCTTACTTCCACTCGCAGGCGTTGTAAACACTCGCAGGCACTGTGAAATACTCACAAACTGCAACTCCTAGTATAGTTTGTATTATTAGATTTTTAAGGGTTGGAATTAAACTCACTTTAATAAAGACTAAAATCGCTTTAAAAAGAAATGAATAAATTTTAAAAAAATATTTCAAACTTTCATTAAAGGTGATGCACAAAAAATAATATATGCCACATTTGATAGATAAAATGCACTTTGTGAAAATAACATTAACTCCATATCAAATCTGCTACCACATGAAAACAATAGCCATAACTTATTGTAATAATTTTCGACTTTAAAGAAACTTAATCCGCTTTAAAATATTGTATCACGCTCTTTAAATACGGTTTGCACAATAAAACGATACATAGCACTTTGAACCGTAAGTATGTGCAATGAGTAATACAGTCGAACGTGAGCGAAATACGACGTATCGACGATGTTTGCAGTTCGAGCTTTGGCATGCACGTGTAGACACTATACATTCAGTTTCCAACAACGTGTGTTCTGTACCACGTGCACATCTTAACCTTTGATAACGGTGTGTTAAATTTAAGTGAAATAATTAGTATGTGTAAAGAATTTATAGTCGATACGCAATCGGCTGAATCTGAATCTGACAGCGACAATGCAATACCTGCAAAGCATAAGCCCGCGAAGAAGAAAGTTTGGCAGCAACAAACGACCTTTAACAGGTAAGTCAAAGTGCGAATCTGCCATTTTATAGTTGGTTTGTCCAAAGTAGAGTTAGGAAAAATTTTCTGAACTTTTTTTTTCATTTTAGTGCAAAAGACGCTGAGGACCTTATTGAAAGGGAAAATATTTTTGAAGAAAATTACTTCATATAAATCAATAGAAGGATTAAAGGTCACCTTCAGATGTACAGGTGGTAGATACAGAAAGAATGAATGTCCTGCGGGAAAATATCTAGTGTATCACTCTGAGTGCATGAAAGTGACTCTTTTTGAAACAGATGATGAGCATGCCAATCATGTAGCCAACAGTAGGGGGCTTCATCGTCAGCAAAGTTGTTAGTGCGTCAGCTCTATAACGACAGCATAAAAAAACCCAATGCCATAATTGCAGCCTTCCGTAGTCGGAATGAACAACCACCTGTGAAATCGCAGTTAAAAACGTTTTTGACTTCTATACGCTCAAAAGCCCTTGGATCGTCTACTATTTCTGCAGGAGAACTGCAGAACTGGTGCAGTATTAACTCAACAATTCCAAGTAATGAAGATCGGCCGTTTGTATTAGATAAAGTATTATTTTAGGGAGTGTACACAGGGTGGTCCAAATGTACGGCATAGTCCATTATCTCCTAAATCGTGAGTTTTGGCAAAAAAGTTTGAATGCAAAAGTTGTTTGACCTTTGATGGGGCATAATCTAAAAATAGTTTCGTTTATACAGGGTGGTCCAAATGTACGGCATAGTCCATTATCTCCTAAATCGTGAGGTTTAGCAAAAAGTTTAAATACAAAAGTTGTTTGACCTTTGATGGGGCAAAGTACTACGCAACTCTGCTATTTTAAATGGGAAGCCCTATATATTTTTTTAATATAAAATACCATATTTTCATCTTCACATTTTAAAATCGAAGTTGATGACACGGACTCGCAAAACCAGGATTTGAAAATTGTTTTATCCACCAAAAGACTTCTGCAAATTTTAGCAGTTACCAAAAAAAAACAAACTGATGCCACATACAAATTGATTTGGCAGGATTATCCTGTCCTGATAGTTGGAACATCAGACATTTGCAGAGTATTCCACCCAGTTGCTGTTGCAGTATGTTACAGCGAAACAGAAGTTGATTTCGCCTTTATATTTGATGCATTAAAAAAATTGTGTTCAAGTTTGCATGGAACTATTTGGGAACCAAATGTGCTGCTTGCAGATGCTTCTGTTGCAATCACAAATGGATTTAAAGCAGTATTTGGAATACCAGCTCGAAGAATTCAGTGTTTCTTTCATGTTCTTAAAAACTTTGAGTCAAAGATCCGGAATATAAAAGAAAAAAAATGTAATTGTTCGAGATATTCATGCCCTATAACTTAGCATAAGCGATGAGACTTTTACAGCTGCTTTAAGCCTATTCCTGAAAAAATTGCATGATGCGGGTGATGGTAACTCTAACCAAAGTATAAAGGACTTTTTAAACTATTTCGAAAAGGCGTGGCTAGGAGAAAATCAATTTTGATACGAAGGTGCAAGTGATCAATTTCCAAGCACCATGGACTAGAATCAATAAATTCCGTCATAAAAAAAGAACAGACCCTAAGAGAACGACTTCCTGTGGGTCAGTTTCTGGAAGTTTTGAGAGTTACTCTGGTTGAGAAATGGTCGTATGAACGCAATCCACAAAATCCCAATAACAAACCGTTTGCTACAACTATAAAATTAACAACAAAAATTTGAACAGATGCTTATCAGTGGGTGAAATTAAAACCGAAAATATTTGAAGAAAAAGGAAGATAAAAAAACAATTTTGTACACAAAATCAAGAAATGATACAGAAGTCTTGACCCAAGAATATGTACAAATCTGGAAAGATACCCATTTGAAATGGAAATGTTTTGATACTTTTCGTAAATCTCAGAAGATAGTGAAAATAACGTTGTATTCTAAAAATGATCAAGTGACGTCTCGGTGCACTTGCTCAAGTTTTTTGAAAGAGTACGTATGCAAACATTCTCTAGGTTTGTTAGTCATTATGAAACAAGCAAAGGTGCCCATCGAAGGGACAAGTGTACCTCTCGGCCAAAAAAAGGAAGAGAGGACGGCCAGCCATAGCAAAAAAGGCTCTAATAATCCAATAGTATTTTTTCCTGATTCACCTGTATTTGTTTTGCCATACTTTTTTCGTTCATACATAATACATAATTATGTAACAATGACAATACTTGTTTCTTTTCTTTTTTATTTGTTTTGCCATACTTTTTTTGTTTATACATAATACATAATTATGTAACAATGACAATACATGTTTATTTTCTTAATAAACATATGTTTATTGTGTTAATAAAAATATAGGCAATATATAAATGTGTACTTCTCTTAAAGTTTACTAAGTGTTCCAAATTCAGACCCAATCCAAAGTGCAATTCTGTTATTTTATAGTGGGTAGGTCTTAGGTTTAAATGTACCTATTCCAAAGTGCGATTGTATCATTTTATAGTGGGTAAGGTTAAAAGTTAAAATGTACCAAATCTAAAGTGCATTTGTATCTTTTTATAGCAATTCAGCTTAAAGTGAAGATTTAACTAATGCAGAGTGCAAATCTGCAGTTTTATAGTTTGTAGGCACAAAGTCAGAAGAATTTGTCAAAAGTGCAATTATATATTCCCCGATTTTTTAAAAAATATCTAAAAACTTTATTACATACAGGGTGCCCGGATTTCGTAGGGACAACATGGGTAACTTTTGTATTTGAAGAGATAGAGAAATGGTTAAATTAGCAAAAAGGTGCGGGTTTGAGAGCTCATTAAGAATCCATCTTTAAATTTTACTTGTCATGGCCCACTTGTCTAAAATTTAAAAAAAAACAAAATCTCCTAATTTCTTTTATATGCCGTAACTTTTTTGTTACTTAAGATATTGAGATGCGATTTGAACTAATTTGCATGGTAATTTAAATACTTTTATTGCCACTTGATAAAACCAATTTTATTTGTGTTAATTTTTAGTAATCTAACCTAACCTCAAAATTTTAAATAGGTACCCCGCAATTTTTTTGGCCCTTTTAAGAGAGGATTTTTTTCTGAATGCAGTGATGTATTACATGATATGGAAACTTCTTCAAAATTTTGAAAAACTGAGTTTATTCTTTTTACAGGCAGAAATCACTAGTGCCATGATCACAATAATTTTGTTTTTTATTTATTACGTTATCTGTAAAATTATGTTTAGAAACAAAAAGCACTCTTATCATCATACGTGCCTTCCAGTAGTGTCAGTGTGTTCCGTATGTTTGACGTATAAGTGCTACGTTCTTGTAGCACTTGATATACGCACAAAATACATCATATTTTCAAAATTTTCCGTTATAAGTTGAAGTAATAACACTCACACTGACAGGCACGTATGATGATAAACCTGCTTTTTGTTTCGAAACATAATTTCACAGATAACGTGATAAGCAAAAAACAAAGTTATTGTGATCATAGCACTAGTGATTTCTGCCTGTAAAAAGAATAAACTCAGTTTTTCAAAATTTTGAAGAAGTTTCCATATCATGTAATACATCACTGCATTCAGAAAAAAATCCTCTCTTAAAAGGGCCAAAAAAATTGCAGGGTACCTATTTAAAATTTTGAGGTTAGGTTAGATTACTAAAAATTAACACAAATAAAATTGGTTTTATCAAGTGGCAATAAAAGTATTTAAATTACCATGCAAATTAGTTCAAATCGCATCTCAATATCTTAAGTAACAAAAAAGTTACGGCATATAAAAGAAATTAGGAGATTTTGTTTTTTTTTTAATTTTAGACAAGTGGGCCATGACAAGTAAAATTTAAAGATGGATTCTTAATGAGCTCTCAAACCTGCACCTTTTTGCTAATTTAACCATCTCTTCAAATACAAAAGTTACCCATGTTGTCCCTACGAAATCCGGGCACCCTGTATATGTGATGAGATTAAATATTTTGTGCAAAGGATCAACTAAGAAATCTATGCAACCTTTATAAATGTAAATTGGGATTTGATCTTCGCCAACGGACTTTTTAGATTTTGTTTTTTACAGCGTCACGTATCTCCTCCTTACTGATATGAGTAATTGTAAGCATGTCATTAGTAACAACAGGAATATCAAAATCTACTTTATACAGAGCTTCTTACATTTTATAAAATGTCAGAAATAGGTAGGATTAGCATTTACATTATTTTCAACCTCCTTTATATAATTAGAGTAAATAGTGGATATAAGTTGTTTTAATTCTGCTCTCAGTTTTGAAAAATTTTCATAGTTTTCAGACGAACTATGATGCTTATAAATTTTATGAGCGTTGCTTTTCTTTTTTATTAGTTTTTTAATTTCTCGTGTGAACCAGGGGGTCATCTGCCACCAACTCTTTTACTTTTAGGCACACACTGATCCAAAACACTGTACATGATCCCATAAAAAGCATTCGTAATGTCATTAACATTATTGCAGCTATCAAGGACTTCCCAGTTCATATCGCGAAACATATTGTACAACCTCAAATAATCAGCCTTTGAAATTGTATTGTGGTGCCGTGTGGCGTAGATAAATTTATGTGCGTTTGCAGCGACACAAGAATTGCTGGAATATAGCCATCTTCTGGCACCAATGGTAAATCACACTTGGCTACGGTCAGGTCATTCGATAACACCCAATCTAGTATCCTACTATTGCAGTTACGCACATGATTATATTCAGATAAGTCATAAAAATTCACAAAATTTACAAAAAGATTTTCAATCAACGTATTGCTGCAGTTAAAATAAGGATCAAGTGAAGGCAGATTAAAATCTTCAAAATACAAAACATTGATGAGTTGTTCGTAATCAACGTGGGCAGAATTTGGCAGAAAGTAAGCTGCACACAAATGTCACAAATAAATCGATTTCGTACTAACTTTCAGTTTCATCTTCAAGTCGTCGGCTGCGCTTTCAAAATGTGGAACTCTATTAGAAATGATTGAACTTTTACAGGCAATTAACACACCTCCACCTAATGATTTACCGGCACTGATCTTTTTACGCTGATGACGTCTGCCTGCTGTTACATAATTTTAGATATGTGCAAAGCAAGTTGGACATTTACAAAACAAACTTCAGGTGGATACGCAAGAACACTTTGTCAATCGCATGCATCGTGTTGGTAGATTACAGCCTGGAAAGACACGTCCAATCATTGTGAGTTTTTTGAGTTACAGATATCGGCAGGCAGTCTACTCTAAAAAATCTCTCTTGAAGAATACCAGGGTTGTGATTAAGGAAGACTTGACGAGGACAAATCTATAGCTGTTACAAGAATCCCAAAAAATTGTAGGAAAGGGGAAGGCGTGGACACGGGATGGAAGAGTTTACGTGAACGTAAACAATTCAGTTAAAGTAATTAACACCACATCTGATATAAAGTGAACTTAACCAGGTATCTCTATTAATGTCACAACGTGGCCGTATAATGTCTGTACCTACTTTTTTTGTTAATTTACATTTACTGATATCCCGAATGTAAATGAAATTAATAAGTATTTTATAAATAGTATACCTAACTTGCCAGTTGATGAAGATTTATATAATTTTTACTCAAATAATGTATTAGTAGAAGCACTTTTGGAATTTGAACCTGTGGCCACTGAGAAAATTATAAAAATAATTAATTCATTAAAAAGCAATTCAGTAGGACCAGATGGATTAAATGCTAAAATGTTAAAGCTGTGTTGCCCTCACATTGGTCAATACCTGGCTCACATTATTAATACTTGCATTACGCAAAATGCATATTCTAATTTATAGAAATCTGCATTTGTAGTTCCCTTGTCTAAAGTTGAACGTGCTGTTGAACTAAAAGATTTCAGACCAATTAGCATTCTGCCCACAATGTCTAAAATTTTCGAAAAAATAATTAATACGCAATTACGTAACCACTTACAAAAATATAAATTATTGCCTGAATGCCAGTCAGGATTTCGACCAGCGCATAGTTGTACAACAGCTTTACTGCATGTAACTGATGATGTACTCAAGTCATATGATAATGGTAATTACACAATGTTGACATTGTTAGACTTCAGTAAAGCTTTCGACACCTTTAAGTCATAAATTACTGCTGGCAATACTACATTATGTTGGTCTGAGTAATGCTGCAATTAATTTAATACAAAATTATCTACATAATAGAAGTCAAAGTGTGAAAATTGATAATATCATATCCCACCCTTTAGCTGTTGCGAGAGGTGTGCCCCAGGGATCCATCTTGGGACCCTTGTTGTTTACTATATACACTAGTGACTTTCATAAACATGTAAAATATTGTAACGTTCATATGTATGCGGACGACACGCAACTTTATTGTTCTTTTCGCAAGGAAGATGTTGATAAAGCAACACACAATATAAATCGAGACCTTGCTAGCATTTCACGTCTCTCACAGCAGCATGCTCTTATCTTGAACCCCACAAAGTCCTGTGTGCTTTTGCTAGGTAAAAATGTTGATAGTGAGGAATTTATAATGTCTAATATAAAAATAGATAATGCTGATATACCTCTTGTGGAAAAAGCAAAGAACTTGGGATTGGTTATTGATAAATCGTTTAGATTTAAAGACCATATATGCAAAAGTATACAAAAAGCTTACTGTAACTTAAAACTTCTGTATCCTCATAGACTATATTTAAGTGTAAAAGTTAAGACTATGCTGTGTGATACGCTTGTATTGTCTCATTTTGCATACTGTGCTCCCGTATATGGACCTTGCCTGGATCATGAAACTTCGTTACGTATACAGCGGGTGCAAAATACTTGTTTACGTTTCATTTATGGCATCTCTAAGTTTGCTCATATATCACATAAATTGAAAGATACAGTTTGGCTCAACATGAGCAACAGGCGGTATCTACAATCCTCAATATTATTTCATAAAATTATAACTGACAAAAAACCGCCTTACCTGTACCATAAAATAACATTTAGGACGGATGTGCATAATATAAACCTACGTTTCAAAGGTTTGGTAACAATTCCACAACACAAAACAGTATTGTATCAGCGGTCCTTTAGCTTTAACATTGTAAAAATTTATAATGACATTCCTTCCTCGTTCAAAAATTGTTCAGTTAAGCAGTTTAAAGAAAAAATGTTCGTTCATTTGTAGTGATATGTTGCAGCCTTCTACCCAAATGCTAGTACATAACCTTTTAGTTTTTTAATTGTAGAGCAAGCTAATTATTTTATTAAATTCTATTAAATTGATGGCTTATATGGTTTGTAAAAAAAATATTTCAGGGTGTTAGTGGAAGAACGGTTCTTTACTGAACTAACATCCAGGGGTTCCTTACTGTGCGAAAATTTTATTTATTCTTAAATTTAAAAATTTTGTTCTGAATTCGTATATTTTATATTTATGTTTACCTATATTAAATATTTACTTTATTATTCTATCTATGTAAAATAATTCAAATTCTGTTAGCATTCTGTAATGTTGTTGTACAGTATGGAATAAATTTATATTATTATTATTATTATTATTATTTTATCAGAAACGGCGTTAAAAGCCGGTCTCCAGGTCAACATTAACAAAACAAAGAGTACGCATCTTAGCAGCAGAAATGTGAACTATTTCACAATAAATGGTGAAACAATAGAGGGCATAGAACAGTTTTGCTAACTCGGCAGCATTGTTAGCAAGAACGGTGGCACAGAAGAAGACAGTCAAAATGGATTAACCAGAGTGCGTACAGTGTATGGACAACTCAAAAATGTGTGAGACACATCCGAACTAATATAACTAAAATAGAATTTTTAACACATGTACTCTTTTATGAGTATGAATCGTGGTACGTGGGTATTTCAGTCAATAAGAAACTAAAATATTTGTGAACAAGTGCTTACGTCGAATTTCTACGTAGAATCTTTTGGCTCGTTACCATTAGCAATAAAGATCTCTAGGCTGCTACCTCACAGGAACGGTTAAGCAGTCATTAAACGCCGCAGATGAAAATGAATAGGGCCACCCTAACAAAACCGCTGCAATTAATCCCGAGAATCGCCCTAAAATGGAATCCACAAGAGCGAACGAGAGTTGGTAGTCTTGCTAACTCTCGAAGGCGAACTATCAAAGGGGAGATCTGTCATTTAGAAAAAACGTGGCCAGAAATAAAGCTACGCTACGGAGAAGATTTGTGGAAACTGTATGTTCCCTCGAGGAACCCTAGGAGTGAACTACTACTACTGCTGACACATGAAATTAATTCTATTTCAGGTAAAACAATTGAAAAATATATTCCTAAAATTGGTTTTAACTAATGCACACTTATAAAGGGTAACATTTTCTGAGAAATCAATAAAGAAGTTGTATTACTGCAAATTAAATTATGTTTATAGTCTATTTGTATAACTGGACAATTATTGTCCTATAAATAAATGAATAAACACCCTTGGTCGTTCCACAAGTTATGAGAGTGAGCACTACGGCTTTACATTAAGCCATCATCGTTGAATTTTCTGCTTACTATACTTGAATAAGCTGTATATGCCACATAAGAAGTCTTAACAAATTGTGTTGTAGTAGTCTCACAGTCACAAATTATACATTAATAAGGTTTCTCTCCAGTGTGCTTCATCATGTGTGCATCAACCATAACTGGGTATGATTCGGATCACTCAGTATTCACTCATTAGATTCGAATAAAGGATTTGAATCCTTTTTGTGATTCGTTTACCTTTGTACATTGTTTTTTTTTTATGTTGCGAAGAGTAGGAAGTGCGAAGGTGGACGAAACTAAAATCTTCCCGAAAATTGAAGTTTTGGTCTTGTCAAAAGCTAACAAGTCAAAATATAGTGTTTATCTTATTATTATTAGCTGCTGCTATATTTTTTTACTTTATAATAAGACAGTATGAGCAAAAAGGAAATTTTTGGAATTTTGTAGTCGTGTGTTATACCACAAGAAAATTATTCGTAATTCTTGTCACAGGCATTTTATAGACAGTGGCTAATATCGCAGCGTTATAATAACCGTGATCAAAACTTCCCGTAATAAACTCAACAGAAATATTTCCAAAGCCTGTAAAAGAAGATTATAACCTCACTTTGTAACACATGTCAAATAACAGCTCCATATTTTCTTGAGTTATAATCATATATTTAATATCTACTATATTGCTAGCGGCTATGAGTGGGGAGGTCACATCGTAAGTGAGACATAACCAGCTCTTCGATGTATTTGGTGAATTGTACACACGCGCGTCGTCAGCACGGTGGGGAAGTGAACCTCACGATCAATCGAATTCTCAGACATGTACACGAGACATGTAATACTCAGAGTGAGACTATGTCGGCGCCGTAATGTTTTCGGCCGTTCCCAGGCAATATATGGTTATAATACACGACTTCCAAATTCCAAAGGCCCCCTTGATGAATTTTCTGTTTGTTCATACGATATATTGTTGAATCTAACTTAACAATAAAGTACAATTTATAATTTTTTTATTTATTAATACAAACACTAGTGTAATCCCCATAATAGTAATAAAATAAAATAATAACTGTAACAATAATTTTAAAGTTAAATTGAAGATTCGGACCATGATCTGAAAAAACGATTTGAATAATTTTTATATATAAAAAGAATCTATCTTTCAAATCGTTTTTAATTATTTGAATCCATAATCAAATCTATTTTCATACGATTTGTTCTAGGTCTGGTATCAACACATAATTTTATTTTATTATGAAATCATAAGCTCGTTTATTGACCCTCGATAGCAGGAATATGGTTTTTATGAACCGAGGTTCTATAAAGTTGCCGAGTAGTACAACAGACAACAATACATAGAAACCACTAGCATACCAAGAATTCACAGCGCCTGCACAATAATGACATACAGTCACGGCCAAAAAAACCGGGACAATTTTTTTGACAAAATTTTCAAAATGCGTCGCGGCCATGAAAACCAGGTCTTTATCCGTATTTCCAATATGTACTGGCATTTTTCAGATTTGAATAATGACCTTTGATGACATTTATTAATTAGAATTGCCAGTGTCAGCAATTGTTTTCGCATTTTGAGAATTAGATCAAAAAAAGTGTCCCGTTTTTCTTGACCGTGACAAATAGTCTGTGCCCAAAATTCTGTATCCTTGAAATTTGTTCATTTTGAGAATCAAAATAAAATAAAACGTAAGTACCATGTGCATAATCAAGATTATAATTCTAGTGATATTCAAAGCACTCCGCTTTGAGTGGCGCTTTCGTATTATTAAATCAATTTTCTGCGTAGCTTTATGTTCGACAATAAGACTTTACCTATATGTGTGCGTTTATACAGTGAATTTGTTATAACGCGCAATGTGGCATTCTCGTTTCCATAAGGACTTGATTGTTACTATTGGTTTCTAAGGGTACGCCACGCCATGTGTAAATGCGTTTATTTTAAAATGCAATATATGAATCGTAATTTTATTGAAAGAGAAGCATCAGAAAGAACAACAGGGCATATAATAACCCAGATACTTGCTGTAAATTGAAGTCTTTATACTATTTGATCAACAGAATTCCTTCCCCCGTACAATATATTATGTTTTTACATACTCAGTAACGTTTCCATATTGCATTTTAAAATAAACGCATATACACATACTGCGCGTTATAATAAACTCCCTGTATTTGTATGTAAGAAACTTTTATATATTTTTTTATTCAAAAATTGAACAAGAGAAAAGTTTCTTTGCTTCATCATCAGTTCGAAGACACCATTTCTTCTGCTTCGTATTCGTAGGCAGATGACTTTTCTAAGAGGCAACGGGTATGTTCCAGATGTAAAAAACAATTCCTCTTTTATATCAACTTCCTCCCGTTCCTATTAAACATCAAACAGGAAGAAGTTGATATAGCGACGTATTGTTTGTTTAATATTGAAGTGGCGTTAAGGCATGGTGTTGAAATGACTCTCGATGACTTCGTGCTTTTTTACAAATACCTTATACAAATTATTATGAATTACTTCAAGTTTTACATCTGTTATTGTAATAAAAAGGTAAAGTTCGGTTAATCAAACGCAGTATCTATAAATAAAACACAATATAAAATTAAGTTAGGTTATGTTTATTGAGAAACTGATAACAAATGTCCATAACTCTATCTAATCATTTGACTTACTTGGAATATAAATGTGTAGGGTAACCCAGACATTCGGAGGAAACTTAGGAGCAAACACAGTTACATAACGCAATTAAGTAGAACGTGTTCCATAAAAAGAGCAGTTAATGACACTGAAACTTGATTGGATGCAGTACGTTTTACCTACTGATCAGACCAAATAATATCACACAAAAGAACTACGGAATCTATGGAACGGAATTAGTGTTCAGGAGGTATCTTTAAGCGGTATGTAACATGTTTTGAATTATGAATAGAGGTCGGACTTTTAGGCACTAAAAACCCTTAAAATAAGTAAAACAAGAAATAGTCAAAAAAAGTAAAATTAATTGTTAACAAAAAATTAACACAAACATTCAGAAATCATCTTAAAGTAAAAATAAATTACAATAAAAAATGCTTCTAACACATTTTTTTCAATTATTAAATTTCTGTTCGGCTGTTTACAATTGCAAACTATCAACTGTTCTAAATTTTCTAGTGTACGTTTCTGTCTCTTGTCAGTTAATATGTTCTTATATACAGTGTGGTCCATTAAGTGTGCAACAAATGGGACATTTTTTTATTAGTTGTAAAACCGAAATTTAAATACCGCCAAAAGTTAGTGCATGTTCGATAACCATATCAGATGCCCTTAGAATGGCTTCAAGTCAAACAATATACAGGGCAGGACAAAAAATATGTAATTCGTTCAAGAATAAAGTTACCTTATTTAAAAAAATATAGCAAAATTTTATTGAGAAAAGTTGTTTAGAATCAAAAGTTATGCTCAAATACAAAGTCACGGCCTCCTATTCGAATTTTGATTCTTTTTTTGTAAAATTTTGTATTATCCCCGTATGATACATATTTTTATTATTTTGATTTTATTAGGAGTTTTTCATATGTAAATTATTATTAGTAAAGCATTTGCCTTGTTAAAAAGAATATTTGCGAAATTCTAAAGTTCTGTTAAATATCGTTGCAACAAACATGAAGTGGACGCTTACCTAAAAAAATATAAATCCAAGTAAATTTTACAAATACGCTTCAAGTTGCTAAAAGTTATTTAAAAGGGATGTGGTTGTGGCTACTTTAAATACATATAAAATCAAAATAATAGAAATATGTATCATACGGGGGTAATACAAAATTTTCCAAAAAAGAATCAAAATTCGAATAGGAAGCCGTGACTTTGTATTTGAACCTAACTTTTAATTCTAAACAACTTTTTTCAATAAAATTTTGCTATATTTTTTGAAATAAGGTAACTTTGTTCTTGAACGAATTTCATATTTTTTGTCCTGCCCTGTATATTGTTTGACTTGAAGCCATTCTAAGGGCATCTGATAAGGTTATCGAACATGCACTAACTTTTGGCAATATTTAAATTTCGATTGTACAACTAATAAAAAAATTTCCCATTTGTTGCACACTTAACGGACCACACTGTATAGAGAAACTGCGTTCAACGTTTCCACGTCGCAAATTATTAAGGAGTTTTTACAGAACGTTCCGTTAAAGTAGCGGTTCGCTAAAGCTAATGTTACCTAGCGACGTCAATGATACAGCCAATCCAAATAATTTTTTTTCGATTTTAGCGTTATCGTGACGTTATTTTAACGTGGCGTTTTGCAAAAACTCCCTATTAACATTGACGTAATATTTAGACAATGTATACCTAACCTCAATGCAAAACAAGAATTCTCCATCTGCTTTAAATTTTACTGTTGATCGAATCCTCGATTTTCGAGGAAATCGACGATTTCATCTGTTTCGGCATTACTTTACTATCAAATTATATTAAAAAAATAGATGCTAAACTAACGCAAATCTCGCAAAAAAATTAAACATCAGGAAATGAAGCATTTTAGGCCAAAATGTAGGTACGTAAACGATAAAAAGGCAATTAAATTCTAAAAAAAGAATTTTTTCTTTAAATACAAAAAATAGGGCATTTAGGCAAAAATAGATAGGGCTCAAAATTATTGTTTCTTTGTAATTTGCACTTTGGCGTTGGAAATTTATTTCTGCCTGTAATTTTAAAGAAAAGGCATTTTTCCTAAAATCCTATGTCTAATTATAAATTAAATTACTGAGCGGAGGTGCATTTCTATCACTCCTTTTAAATTATAGCGTATTTACTTAATTAGTGTTTCGTCAAATTCCCCTCTCATATTTGCTAACCTGTATTCGTGTTTCGCATATTGCATCTTTCAGAGCATATACTCCGTTTTTAAAAGAAAACGGCAATTTCTCTCTAAAGTAGGTTTGGCAATGCTGTTAGTGATATTTTTTAAAGTAGGTTAGTACTAATTACATTTAAGTAATAGATAATTTTGAGAAGTGCTTTTCACAATAGTATATTAAGTATTAAGAACGGTAAGGACATTCTCCGTTCGAAGAAAACTTATTGTCTGAGATCGGTAAATCCTTAACGTTCGTGATGCTTATGACGTTTTTTGACGATAGAATGTATTTAAATACATATACTCCGGAAAAGAACATACATGCTTAAAAAAGATATACAATGGTAACATAAAAATGTTATATACGCTATCGACAATAGCTAAGAAATGTCTACGAGCTTAATGCTGAATCTACATGCTTGAATACACCTTAAATAGAAGTGTCAATGCGCAGTTCTAAGTCAAAAACAAATCGTGTGAACAAGGCGTACTCTCGCCCACAAAATCACTTAATGCGCCCCTGCCTTCGGTAGCTTGAAATCAGCTGAAGTTGGCAAAACAACTTCCTGATATGAAGAATTAGCGGTACCTCGGTGTTGACTCTAAGGTGGTTATCTGCTCTCCAGGCTGTATTTCGGCTCAAGACTAACGAGGCGTTGACTGCTTTTAACGCGGGTCCACACAGAAACTCTCAATCACACTTTTTAATACTTTGCGTGGCGCCCCTTTTGTTTAGACGAACACACCGGTCGCCCGTTAGCAAGCAACTGACTCCCCGCGCCTCTACGTTCGTGAACAATTTGCGTTTATTTTATTAATAACCGTAACGATTACATCACCTGGTTAGTACCGCACGATCTGGTGTGCGAAACACTCGTTGCATGTTTTAAATGCATAATACGTTTTAACCTAAATATTACAATTTAAGGGATACAGTTTGGCTTGAATCTAACAAAGTGATTATTAAATACTAAAGTGACACGAACTAGCCCGTTACAAAGTAATCTAAGAATGTTATAACTGTAATCATCGAGTATATTGTCGACAATGTAAGGCTTTTCTTGTGACGTCAAAAATGGCTATCATGCCCCAAATGTGTTTTTTAATGTTCCTCATCAAAGTCAATGCCATTTCCCCGTAATCATTCCTGCATTACAGACTTACAGGAGTTAGAGAAGTGGGTTGTTTATCAACACGCATGCAGTGGTAGGTATGGTCCGTAACCACAACCCACTTTCAATTCAGTGCACTTACTGCAGGAACCAGTTAATTCCCCACCCATTTTCTAAAAATGTCACCATTCATAATTCACATGATAGTTCATATATTCAATTTTGTTGTTCGAAACTAGAAAATGACTTTAGAAAACTTCTGAAAAACCCGACAGCGAAACGTGAATCGATGACGATGGCATAACCGGGAAGAACCTACCATCAACATTTCATAAAATTTTTATTGATAAAATTCCAATTTATTGACACAAAATAGCTATTTATGCAACAAGTGCTAAAAGTCGACGTTTATGCACGAGACATGAAAATTATGAAACGAAGCCGAAGGCTGAGTTTCATAACATGTCTCGTGCATAAACGACTTTTAGCACGCGTTGCATACAATATTTTATCTACGACCTTAATTTTACTGTTATTAATCCATAAATATCGATTTAACAAAGGTTTGCATCAACGACACTTCTAATTTATGTCATAATAAACAGTAGGCCATGCCGCGCGGGCGAATGTTTGCAAATGACAATAGTCCAGGTCAGTTGTGTAATGTAATTATTAATACTCCACATCTGACTGTATTTATTACATAACGCTTTAATGATTTCAAAAACGCAAGAAGCAATTAGAATAACTTTACAACTTCACTTCCAGTTCAAAATTGTAGTTTTATAACCTAACTTCACTTTTAGCACACGGCCTAAAAGTAAACAGCTGATTTCTTTAACCACGGTAAACTATAAAACGTCACTTTTAGTGAAACAAGCTAGCGCTAAAAAGCCTACTTTTAGTAGTGGTCGTAGATAAAATCTTTTAGAGAAGACGCTCATAATATCAATATTAGATCCACACTGTCGCGCCACCTTGCAACAAAACAGTTTTTTCGAACATAGTTTTCGGTATCAAATTTCAAGTTTATAGTTCCCTACCGATCTACATGAAAATGCTTTCAATTGATTCGTTTAAAAAACGTCCTTCTCGTGTTCTTGTAAATCAGCAAAATCCTTCAATCTAAATAGCGTATGCTGCTTCATTAGCAGACCTGGATGTATGCTTTCAAAATATTTGTATAATTTTTTAACTTTGTGTGATGAATTTTCATTCACAAAGCACAAATGCTGTACAACACTTTAATGAACACGACTGTACTTTAATTTTGGGGAAATAAAACACATTATTATAATTACTATTATTGTTATGCACCTTCATTCAAATATTTACTACTGCTGAAATGTATAGGGGTACCTAATGTTTATTACAATCGCGAGTTTATAAGTACCTATTACAATAATTTTGGAAGTGTATTCAGTGTGAAATTCTCTTTTTGTGTTGGCGATGATATGATGATGTAAGTAGGAAATAAATTTTATTAAAATATGGATTGGATAACTGAAATGACGTGTTGACATATAGGAGATAAGAGTAGGTAAATACCGAATCCATGCCGTTTATTGGGTATTTCAGCACACTACAAAATAAAAAATATTAGAATACCAACATTTAGAGGAAAAACCTGTCCTCGTTATCAACAAATTAACAATTAAAATTAAAAATAAACAAGAAAGACTTAGCTTTTAAATTCCAGTAAAAAATCTGATATTTCAACAAGTTCATTTTAAAAAATATTTTCCGGGAGATATTTTAAGTGTAAACAGTAATTCTCATGATTTTAGGTTAGAATTGAAGATGCTGGCTAAGATAATGCATACGATATTAGAAGAAAATAGTTGCAGATTGTAGCAGAATTATAGTGGTGTGGGATCATCAATAGCGTGCATAGGTGAGGACAGTTGTAGGTAGATGGATTGGAAGGTTGCTGGAGTTGGAGGGGATCACAGGATATCATTGCTAATCTGAGGAGTATGGACGATTCCTGTATTGCCGGGGTGTAATGCTGAGGAGTGCGTGGTATTTAAGCGGATTTGAGCAGGTATCTGTTTAAAAACAAAGTTTCTTTAATGTGAATAATTTTAATTACAATGAAATAATGCAGTGTTTTACTATGCTTGTGGACACGACATTTCAAGTAACTTCAACTGAGGTTAAGTGGAAGAACAACATTAGTTGAACTTAGCCTTTTTACTGTTTCCGAGAAAATAAAGTCATTTATTATTATTATTATTATTGGTGGAGGCTATGCGTTACGGTTTTATGACAAGCGTGTCACTCAGCGGAAATTCAAAGCGAATTTGGGAGTGTTTTGAGTGGAAACCCCAACGGGGAAAGTGGACAATCAGTGAAGTAAAGCAAGTGTAAGCAAGTGGAGTGGAAAACCAATAGAATAAAGTTACGTAAACGGCGTAAAAACGTTGATAAAAGTCGAGTTTAACACGGTGAGAGATAACACACGGTCGAGAATCACAATACGCGGCGGGCGTGCGTGCGACAGTTTACGTGCGCATAGAGAAATAAACACATGTGATTCGTGCATTCAAAGGCGAAGGTCAAAGTTTTGCGCGCCCGAAAGCAACGTAATCTAAAGGAGCATATACACGCGGACGGGTGGTAAACTGAAAATGGAAAGTGAAGAAGGCAAAAGAATTATGCAGACAGTGTGTACGAATATATAGACTCTACAAATCATTTCAGAAATAAAAATCTGGTGTGATACACTCAAACAACTTCCTTTTACAGTGATCTTATAATTAGTCTAAATTTCATTTTTAATTTTTAAGCATTTGTCAAAAATTTTCAAAAATTACAAATTTTACAAAAACGGTACAAATAGAGCGTTAGTTGAAGAAACACATTTTCTCTAAAATTTTAAGCTTAATTAAAAAATGTGATAATATACCGGGTGTCCTATTTAAAATAGGAGTTAATAAACAAAAATAAAAAAAGACAAGAAACCCACTTTAGAAGTATTCAACTGGAAAATCACCTATCTCACATCAATACACATTAAAAATGCAATAAAAATGTCAAGTTTAAAAAAAATCGTTAGAGCCGTTTTTGAAAAAATCGAAAAAAAAACTGAAAAATCACAAGTCTATATGAGTAATTCTTTAGAACATGTAATTGGATAAAGAAAAATCTCCCCATTTTGACAACTGTAAAAGAACATTTACAGGATTTTTGTAACAGTAATTCATTAACAGGGCTAGATTAGAGTTTCTTGAAGCCATTTAAATAGATATTAATTAGAATCGAAAAATATTTCTCCTAAAACGCGCCTTGCATAAAAAACGTAGAAATTATGCAAATAGACTACTTTTCGGTAAATAATAAAAAATCTAAAGAAGTAATTAACATTTTATATTATTTTTTCCAATTATAAATCTTTAAAGTTTTCACATAAAAAAATTTAAACTTTAATATTAAGTCTTGGTATGTGAAATTTTGAAAAATGTGTGTTATTTTTAGCTAAATGAACCATCTCAAGGCCAGCAAACCCCTAATTTTTTTAACTTTATTATCTTTTCAATTTTCTAATTTTTTTTCAAAATTTCACATATCAAGACTTAAAATGTTTTTATTCGAACACTTTAAAAATTTATAATTGGGAAAAATAATATAAAACGTTAATTACTTCTTTAGATTTTTTTATAATTTACCGAAAAGTAGTATGTTTGCATAATTTCTACGTTTTTTATGCAAGGCGCTTTTTAGGAGAAACATTTTTCAATTCTAATCAATATCTATTTAAATTGCTTCTAGAAACACTAATTTAGTCCTGTTAATGAATTACTGTTACAAAAATCCTGTAAATGTTCTTTTGCAGTTGTCTAGATGAGGATATTTTTCTTTATCCAATTACAAGTTCTAAAAAAATCCTCATTTAGATAACTGTAAAAGAACATTTACAGAATTTTTGTAACAGTAATTTATTAACAGGGCTAGATTAGAGTTTCTTGAAGCCATTTAAGTAGATATTAATTAGAAGTGAAAAATAATTTTCCTAAAAAGCACCTTGCGTAAAAAACGTAAAAATTATCCAAACATACTACTTTTCGGTAAATAATAAAAAATCTAAAGAAGTAATTAACATTTTATATGATTTTTTCCAATTATAACTCTTTAAAGTCTTCACATAAAAAATTGAATTTTAATATTAAGTCTTGGTATGTGAAATTTTGAAAAATATTTAAAAAAAAATTAAAAATTAATTTTTAGCTAAAGTTAAAAAAAATTAGGGGTTTTATGGCCTTGATATTGTTCAGTTAGCTAAAAATAACACACTCTTCTCATTGGAATCCTACTTAATTTCCGAAAAATAGCACTTTTCGGATTTTGACAATTTCGAAATACTCTATTTTCTAAATAAGTAAAAATCACTCGTATATATGATATGGGCTAAATAGGTTTTTAGACAAGCACAAATTATTGACCTAAAAAGTTTTTTTGAAAAAATCAAAAATAAATTTTTCTCCCATATTATGCCAACTTTTTGGCGGACACTGTATAAGAAATTAGAAGAACTACAAAAATTTTGAGTGATACACTCACACAACTTTTTTTGCAGTGATCTTATAATTATCCAAAAATTTTATTTTTAATTTTTAAGCATTTGTCAAAAATTTTCAAAAATTACAAATTTTACAAAAACGGTACAACCTAGAACGTTAGTTGGTAAAATTTTAAGCTGAATTAAAAAATATAATAATATAACAGGTGTTCTATTTAAAGTAGAAGTTAAAAAAATAAGAAAAATTTTTTTTAGAAGTATTCAACTGGAAAATCACTTATCTCACATCAATACACATTAAAAATGTAAAATTAAAAAAAATCGTTATAACCGTTTTTGAAAAAAACGAAAGAAACTGAAAAATCACAAGAATAAATACCTACTTCTGGTTATGCGATTTTCTTCAAAAGCTTGCTGTCTTATCTACATAGTACATAAAACTTATATATAAAGTTTCAACGCATACCTTGTTTCGTTTTTGAGATATTCTGTTCACAGACTCACAGACAGACCAATAAACAAGAACATATTTTTTGGGATCAGGGAGATCTGTTGAAAACTCAATTTCGATTTTTTGGGGTGAATCCAATACAGGGGATAACCAGTTACAACACGAGAATCAAATACTCCACAGAGGAACTCTTACAGATACAAAAGAAAAAAGGCAGTAAAAAGGAAAAAGAACACTGGAGGAGAAGAACCGGGGATTAAAACAAATAAAAAAGGGACGAGAAGAAGAAGCTCACAATAATTACGTGGAATGTCCGAGGGACCTTTGAGGAAGGGGCTCTAATATCCTTAACACAAGTTTTAAAACAATATCAAGTGGATATAGCGGCGATACAAGAAACCAAACAGAAGGGTAATGAGACAATGGAAATTGATAATTAGACGTTTTTAAAGAGCGGAAACGAAAGCAGAAAGCTGGGGATTGGATTTCTAATTAACAATGAATTAAAACAAAGGGTGTAAATTTTACACCGGTCTCAGACAGATTATGTTGGCTGAGAATCAAAATAAAAGAAAGAAAACTAAGCATACTGAATGTACATGCCCCCACAGAGTACAGGAAGGAGAGGTAAAAGACGAGCTTTATGAAGAAATGGAGCGCGTTTACCAAAGTACACCTAGATACGACGTGAAGATGGTAATAGGTGATTGCAATGCGAAGGTGCGAAAGGAAGAAATCTATAGAACAATCGTGGGGAAATATAGTAAACATAAAATGGCAGTAAAAGGAACACAATATCAAATGAAGGACATATATAAAGGAACCTGGAGGTCCCCAGATGGAAACACAGTGAAACAGGTGGATCATGTATTGATCGAAAAACAGCACACCCAATATATAACAACAAAAGTTCATGGTTAAGATACATTGCAAACAACACTTTATGGAAGGAAAAAAAAACTCTCAGAAGGATAGAAAAAAGATATAACGTAACAGAATTACAGACCCAAGAGAACAAAACAAGATATGTTGAGAAGTTAAAAGATATTTTTAGAGAACAAAAGAAAGGAAGTATAGAATAGAAGTGGGAAAGGATAGAAAAAGGGATAAAACAGCTACAAAAGAAACATTACCGCCGGAAAAAAGAAAGGAGAAAGAAAAATGGTTTGATCAGAACTGCAAAAATGTACTTAAGAAGAGAAACAAAGCAAGAGAAAAAATGTTAGACTCAAGAACAGGATGAAACGCAAAAATATATCAAGAACAAAGAAGAAGAACAAAACGGATATTAAGGGATAAAAAAAGACAAAAGGAGAAAGATATAAAGGAGCTGGAGGAAAGATATAAAGCAAAAAAAATAAGAATTTTCTACCTGGAGGTGAAAACGACAGGAGGGGAAACAATAACTAAAACTATACAGTGTGTCCAAGATAAGGAGGGCCAGTATGGGGCTCTCGGTAATGGTAAGAGATACAAATTTGGTTAAATGGGAAGAAAGTTGCGCAATTAAAGGACTAAAAAAATTACGTCCAGAAATCCTTGATATGATTTTTCGTTTTTGAATTATCTCAAAAAAACCGAATTTTTGGATTTTATTTTTTATTTTTTTCTGGCGTTAATATTAAAGTTAGAGCGAAACTGATTAAACTTCTTTATAGCAACTTTTAGTGGACTTAATGATTACGTTATCAATTTTTGTATCCGACGTTTCGTCTTCGAGAAACCATCATCAACTTCATTTTTTTAAATACGGTCCTAATTTTTTGATGCCAAATTTGCAAAGCCCTTGTTACTCTGAATTCAACAATGTACCACATATTATGATTTAATTACGTTTCGAGCTTTTTTCTGATCATCATCAGAAAATTTTTTAGATACGGACCTGCATTTTTGATAATTTTGTAAAAATAAGTTCATACAGTAAGATAGGCGTTTTTAGATGCCGTTAAAATATTAAAATGCACATCATAATGTCATAATTCTGATACATTAATTTAATAACCAACCAATAACTATTAACAATAAACAACAAATAAATAAACAAAAGATAGGAAGAAAGAATGAGAAAACGAGCCTTGAAACAATGTAATAGGTATTTAACGTTTTGAAATAGAAGAAGAACTTAGAAGATTGGTTCTTGAAGCCTTTCAAAGTATAACGCCAGTATTGCTGAATAATGTTTTAGATTCTACAGTTACAGATGTTATTTATGCATGGAGAATGATGGCAACCTTTTTGAATACCTTCTGTAAATTTAATACCTATTAAATGGTTTCGATGTTCGTTTTGTTATTCTTTCTGTCTATCTTTTGTTCATTTCTTTTTTGTTTATTGTTAATAGTTATTGGTTGCTTATTAAATTAATGTATCAGAATTATGACATTATGATGTGCATTTTAATATTTTAACGGCATCTAAAAACGCCTATCTTACTGTATGAACTTATTTTTACAAAATTATCAAAAATGCAGGTCCGTATCTAAAAAATTTTCTGCTGATGATGAGAAAAAAGCTCGAAACGTAATTAAACCATAATATGTGGCACATTGTTGAATTCAGAGTAACAAGGGCTTTGCAAATTTGGCATCAAAAAACCAGGACCGTATTTAAAAAAATGAAGTTGATGATGGTTTCTCGAAGACGAAACGTCGGATACAAAAATTGATAACGTAATCATTAAGTCCACTAAAAGTTGCTATAAAGTAGTTTAATCAGTTTCGCTCTAACTTTAATATTAACGCCAGAAAAAAATAAAAAATAAAATCCAAAAATTCGGTTTTTTGAGATAATTCAAAAACGAAAAATCATATCAAGGATTTCTGGACGTCATTTTTTTAGTCCTTTAATTGCGCAACTTTCTTCCCATTTAACCAAATTTGTATCTCTTACCATTACCGAGATCCCCATACTGGCCCTCCTTATCTTGGACACACTGTATACATAATAGATAAGAATAGGAAACGAAGAACAAATTGCAGCAAGATGGCGAGAGTATTTTGAAGAACTTCTGAACCAACGACAGAGTCAAGAGGATGATGAAGAGATATACCACGACCAAAGAGAAGAACAAGAAACAGAGGAAGAAATAACAACCCTAGAAGAATTAGAGGGAGTAATTCGTAGAATGAAAAATAATAAAACCCTAGGCGAAAATAATATTACAGCAGAACAAGTCAAGTGTGGAGGAGAAGTGGTAGTAAAGGAAGTGCACGAATTGATATAAGAAATCTGGAGCAAGGAAAGCATACCAGAGAAATGGACAGGAGGGCTTATACTCCCAATACATAAAAAAAGGTGACACAAAATTATGCAAAAATTACAGGGGTATCGCTCTACTGGATACAGTACATATTAGGGATGTTCCGAATATACAAAAATTCGTATTCGCGAATACGAATACCGAATACAAATACTCTTATGAATATTCGCGAATACGAATACGAATACGAATACATGACCTTGAGTGAATAATATCAACATCAACATCGTTTTTGTACGCGCTGCAAATTTTAGAAATAGTATGGAAAATAGTTTTGTTTTTTATTTAATGTTACAGAATGGTTAATATTTAAAAAATTGTTTTATTTACTGTATGAATACCTGTTTTATATTTTTATTAAAATTCTTATCTATATTTCTATAATTTTAATGTCAAATACTCGTATAATATTCGTGTTAATTTAGGCGAATACGATTACGAATACAAATATTGAAAATATAGCGAATACTCGCGAATACGAATACGAATACGAGTATTCGGAACATCCCTAGTACATATATAAAGTTCTCGCAACACTGTTACGTGACCGCTTAAGCAAGCAGGCAGAAGATAACGTAGGAGAATACCAGGCGGGTTTCAGAGCCAATAGATCTGTGGTGGCCCAGTTATTTACTTTAAAGCAAATGCAAAGCAACTGTTACGAACACAAGGTACCTCTATACGTATGCTTTATTGATTTCAAACAGGCATATGATTCAATAAGTAGAAAACAAATATACGCAGCAATGAATAATCTGGGAATATCAGAAAAGATAATAATACTAGTGAAAATGACA